>BQNB010003717.1:0-35258 GCA_026074375.1 Tanacetum coccineum | reverse complement strand
TAATCTTATACACGGCTAAAATGACCGAAACTTGACTTCCATATCTTGAAATAACATGAAAACCGTGTAGGTACTAACTTCCTAAACTTAGGCTGTTCGGCAAGTGGTATGTAATTACTACAGTTTGATATTTAGAGTATGTAATTTGGAATAATTACTTTTGAATGGGTTATTATACTATCGTTCAGGCTATCATAATTTAGAGGTCATGTAGTGAACGTATGAGGAGCCATGACACTTTTAATCGTAAATCCACAAATCGTCGATACGACACCCCGAATAGGCCTCATATGATTATAAAATTCCCTATTAATATAGTACTTGGTATTTATAAGTTATATGTGAAGGATTAATTAACGATAACTTCCATAATTTATTCTTAAAATACATGCTTAAATATCAAAGACACACTTGGTCTAAATGAACCGCAGAATAGTTCTTTATGAGTTTTGTCAAACACTAGTTTTGACCCGTTTTAACCAAAATAATAACTTATTACTTTGACCCGCTTTGAAAACACTTTTAAAACTACAACAAGACATCATTACACTTTATTTTTACTTGATTATTTCAGATGAAACATTCAAGTTTCCAATCCCACTTTGATGAGCATAATTTTTATCAAAACATTTTACTAGCATGCTTAGTTTTATTCTCAAGGTTTTATTAAGAAATTGAGATGATCTAAGATTTTGATATAGCATAAGCATGGAATGATAAATATGCCTACATGAAGTATACGTAACCTAGAATAAGATTTAGTATGCATATTCATGAAATCGGAAAGCTAACACATAAGTAACATGTTATCCCAAACACTAATGATACATGAAAACAAGAAGCTCACATATGAGATGCAAAGAGTATTTAATACTAAATAAGATGCAACAAGTAATCATATAGCATATCACACATTATAATCATATCATGACTAATATGGGTTGACAAATCATCTCTATATATATAAAATATGGAAACTGAATAAGGAATTGGAATATTGGAGGCTACATATATTTCTTTAATTGGGCTATGAGAAAAAGCCTTATACACACATATATCAGTATGTAAAATATGTAATCGTAGTTGATATGTCCCACCTAGCCATCCTTGGAAATATTCCACCACACTAACCAAAGTGATTATACATTTAAAGAATACATAAAAACGTGCACATATGTTTTTTTGAATTTGATGAGAGCGTGCATGTGTGTTTTTTGTAAAAAAGACACTATTTATTGACTTTATTTTAGATTAGTTTCATGAACTGTTGGGATTTATATTTTTTGTTTTCGAGACACATTTTTGTGATTTTTGTGCTTTAGTCATGAAGTTTATGTGGTCATTGCAGATATACATGTTTTTAGAAGGCGTGCAAATATGTTATTATGAATTTGACGAGAGCGTGCACAACGTACACGTATGTTCGTGGAAGAGTACACATATATTCTTGGAAGAGTGCATATGTGTGTTTGGAAGGGTACTCGTAAAGTTGATGAAAAAGTGAAGCGTGCACGTATGTTCGTGGAAGAGTACACATATGTTCTTGGAAGAGTGCATATGTGTTTTTGGAAGGGTACTCGTGTGTTCTAATAAATTTGATGAGAAATTGAAGCGTGCACGTATGTTCGTTGAAAAATGCACATATGTTTTTTGAATGACGTGTATATTTTTAATAAGATACGTTTATATTTTATTGTATTTCATTTTGTATCAAATTTTGTGTATATTATTTATGTTTTGGTTTGTTATAAATTTAGAGGCTACATGTACATGATTATGTTTTTGGTTATAAGTTTAAAAGATTAAAGAATGTACATCAGAAACATATATGCAATTAACATTTTTATTAGTAGAACAAGTGATGACTACACAATTGTACACAAAAAACATATGTAAAATTAAAATATAAAAAAAGCATATATGCATTTTTTTTTTGAAAACATTTATGTTAAAAGACAAATATAAAATTAAAAAAAATAATTTTAAAAAGTACATGACTTTAAAAATGTTTTTTAAATAAAAAATTCAAAAAAAGTAAAATTGTTTTTACTATTAATAATACTAAACTTTTATTGATTTTAAAACATGTGTACTGACTAAAAAATGCAAAAGAAGAAAAAAAGTATTATTTTTTAATTCTTAAATTTTAGGAATTAATAAAAAACCGTTTTTAATTAAGCGCAGAACTTTAGAGAACTTTTTTCAACCAATCAAAATTTAGTAAATATTAAATATTTTCATTTAATTGAAAAGGGTATATTAGTCAATCATAGTTTTTATGCCAATAAAAATTAATGATTAATAAATGTCTTGACTTTTAATGAATGTTGACCGTTGACTTTATTTATACACGGCTAATATTTTTTACCTTTTTCTATTTTTTAAATTAAAAGCGTTTTTAAATCACTTATTTTTCGGAATTAAAAAAGAATATTTTTTTACACTTTTTAAATTAAAAACGTTTTTTTATTAATTCCTAAAATTTAGGAATTAAAAAATAATACTTTTTTTCTTCTTTTGCATTTTTTAGTCAGTACACATGTCTTAAAATCAATAAAAATTTAGTATTATTAATAGTAAAACACAATTTCGCTTTTTTGAATTTTTTATTTAAAAAACGTTTTTAAAATCATGTACTTTTTGAAATTATTTTTTTATTTTATATTTTTCTTTTAACATACTAGTTTTCAAAAAAAAATGCATATATGTTTTTTTTATATTTTAATTTTACATATGTTTCTTGCGTACAATTGTGTAGTCATCACTTGTTCTACTAAAAAAATGTTAATTGCATATATGTTTCTGATGTGCATTCCTTAATCTTTTAAAGAGTTAAGTACATTTTTGGTCCTTGTGGTTTGGTGCGAGTTCACTTTTGGTCCAAAATTCAAAAAGGTTAACTTTTTGGTCAAAAACATAGTTTCTGTCCAATTGTAGTCCAATCCCGATGAATTGCACTAAATTTTTAGGTCTATAAAAGTGAACCGGAAACTATGTCTTTTTGGACCAAAAGTGTAACGAAACTATGTCTTTTGGACCAAAAGTGGACCGAAACTATGTGTTTTGGACCAAAACCAATTTTTATTTTATTTTTGGACCAAAAGTGAGAAAATGCACCAAACCACATGGACCAAAAATGTACTTAATTCTCTTTTAAACTTATAACAAAAAACATAACCATGTACATGTAGCCTCTAAATTTATAACAAACCAAAACATAAATAATATACACAAAATTTGATACAAAATGAAATACAATTCAAATATAAATGTATCTTGTTAAAAATATACACGTCATTCAAAAAACATATGTGCACTTTTCCACGAACATACCTGCACGCTTCACTTTCTCATCAAATTTATTAGAACACTCGAGAGTCCCCCTTCCAAAAACTATATGCACTCTTAAGAAAACATATTTCTATCTTCCATGACATACGTGCACGTTCACTTTTTCATCAACTTTATCATGGAATTACGAGTTACCTTCCAAAACACATATGCACTCTTCCTAAGAACAGAGTGTTATTCTTCCACGACATACGTGTACGCTGTTCACGCTCTCGTCAAATTCATTATAACATATTTGCACGCCTTCTAAAAACATGTATATCTGCAATGACCACATAAACTTCATAACTAAAGCACAAAAAACACAAAACGTGTCTCGAAACAAAAAATTTAATCCCAATCAGTTCATGACTAATCTAAAATAAAGTCATATAAACTAAGTGTCTTTTCACAAAAAACACATGTGCAATCACTTTGGTTAGTGTGGTGGAATATTTCCAAGGATGGCTAGGTGGGACATATCAACTACGATTACATATTTTACATACTGATATATATGTGTGTATAGGGCTTTTTCTCATAGCCCAATTAAAGAAATATATGTAGGCTCCAATATTCCAATTCCTTATTCAGTTTCCATATTATATATATATTCAAAATCGACAGGAAACGACAGCGTATTTACAATGGGCTAATTCCTTTTTTCGGTTACCCAACGTAGACAGCCCAATCTGGCCAATGTATTATTGCTATATTTCCGAATGCCAAATTATTGCCATGTGACCAGGCCCAAAAACAATAATAATTTAATTAATAAATTTAAGTTTCAAAACAGCCCCTGAAGTTTCTATTATTTACGACTTTTTTTATATAACAACCTTTATTTATCAAATATCTAACAAATATGTAACAAATTTTTAAATAAAAAATATACCGATAAAAAGGTCTCTAAGTAACGAACAAAACGAGACCAATATTGATATGCTTTAGGCGTGCATATGATCTTATAACAAATGTTAAAAGTTAATATATATTTTTAAAAGAAAAAAAAAACTTTCAGAACGCACCTTTAACATACCTAATAATTAAAATAAATAACCATTGAGTTATTTCGTCAGCAAAAACCGTAACAAATAGTCGGCCACGCATCTAAAAAAGGTAGAATCATCGGCAACAAACTAGCCCCGCCGCAACGCGCGGGTACGTACCCTCTCGTTTCCATATCATATTTTGACAATTAATAATTTAATATCATAAATCTATGTATGCAAAGTACAACAAACAACAATCTTACGATCGGTTGTCACTGTTCTTTCCTACCACCTAAGAAATGGGTTTCAAATGCCACCTAAGAAGCTATTGGTAGAAAAATAGGAATAGAAAAGCCTACTCCATTAACACAACGCTGCCAGAATCTTCATTGGTGTACATGTGAGTGTAAGACTTAATGTAAACTTCTACAAAACATAACAAGCTAAATAAATATAACACTAAATATTTTTAAACCCAATTAAAATATAAAGTCAGAAATGCATACTTTCAAAAGTCTCATCTATACGAAACCTTTACAAGTTAAATCCGATGTAAACATATACAAGTTAAACCAGATCTAAACACCATTCAACTAAAATAACTAAAATCTATGATTATCAGATTAAGATAGCAAAGCCACCGATTTATCAATTAATCAACTTTAGATCCATATTATATCCAATTAATCAACATAAATTAATACAGTTAAACATAATCAATCGATTAAAATTGAATTAAAGGATTAAAAGGACTTACAGATTGATTGATTATTAAGAGTTCTTGTGTGGATCTAAGGAAGAGAGATAGAGATTGGATCTGATGAAAGGAGAGAAACAAAAATGTGTGTTTTTTAAATTTAATTATGATCGGTTTATTGAAAAGTTAGATGCGAAATTCCATTAATACCCTTTTACATTTAATGAAAAGGTATATGAGTTTTAGATAATTACATTAATGCCATCATTAATTACAACCATTGATCAAAAAATAAAAGGCCCCAGATTAACTTAAAATGGTTCTGTAAAGTTCTGTACATAAAATGGATTCTCAATATAACACTCCAGTATATATATATATATATATATATATATATGTATATATATGTATATGTATATATATGTATATGTTAGATATGTATATATGTATATGTATTTATGTATATGTATATATGTATTTTGTATATATGTATTTGTTATATATGTATATATATATATATATATATATATATATATATAGATATATGTATATATATTTATATATAATATGTATATATATATATAATATATGTATCTTTCGTTATATATTTGTGTGTGTGTGGTATTTACTATTATTTATACATATTGGTTAGACTAATCAAGATATATATCAAAGAAGAAAAATGACAAGCTTTGTATCATAAGCCCCATGTGGGACGGTCAAGACTAGGAGGGGAGGGGATAAGAATTTTTGGCTTGGAGCTAGTTTATCATGTATTTAGTGTGCTTATTGATAAGCCTTTAGTGATTTTGAAGATTACCCTTACACTTATAGTTAGTAAATGGGAGGGAAAAGGATAAACTAGTTTATTTCAAAATTTAAATGAAAAGTGTTATGGAAATGGTGAATTTAATTAAACAGTTGTATTGTAAAACCATTAAGGTATTTTATGCAAAGATGGTAACAATACTGATGTTACATGTATGCATGGTTGCATAATGTAAAAACGTAATTGTTTACGGTAAAAATACAAAATGTAAACGTTACACGCCTAAGTAACTTTTTATGATGCTCATGACATAGTTTTAAGAGTAGACTAAACTTAGTCTAAAGTCGGTGTGCATCCAAGTATTTCTTTCATAGTACGGCGAGATAACTCGGTCTTTTGGTCAAATTTAGTACAAAAAATGTTCGTAGTAAAATATATTGCAAGTTTATAGAAAATAATATTAACCTGGAAATAATGTCGGTTGTCTATGAAGCAACTCCCAAAGTAGATATTGAAAGCCCCTTTCCCGACCCTCTTGATTTTGACCAGATATCTAAACTTTTTATTCATACGGCTTGACCTTGTGTCACTCTTTATAAAATAACCAAAAATCAATTACCATTTACTTTTTGAATGTCATAATCTAATTGATACAAACTAGATTCAATATTCGAAAACGACGAGAGTGGGACGCATTTAACTCCTTACGGTTTGGTTTTTTACGCATAAAACAAGTTACCCAAAAATGCAGAATTTTGACCTCACTTTACCATTTTCTAAACTATACCTAATCAGCTTTATAAATTTTACTAAAAATCACATGTTAAGTACCATGAGTCTACTAACTCCATGATTTTTACACTAATTTATTTCCTTTCTTAAGTGTCCCAAATAAAATCAAACTTTTAACTACTCAGTTTCGGATCTGATCGCGTACTAAAAATTTTGGACCTAAAAACTATACTTAGACTCCAAATCAGAAGCTCTTATTTGGGGGATTTTTAATAGACACATAGAACTAAACTCCTGTAGATTAGCTAATCCTAATTCAAATTTTAAGTGGGGGTTTTACACCACGTAATCTAACATAAATCTGACCCGTATTTACTGCTTTGACAACTTTTCTTGCAACCAACGTTTGAATGACTTCACGACCTTAAAAACCTTCGAGGCTGGATGTTCTGGAAACTAGACTCTCTGAGCTACGTCATAGATACTGGAAACCTAACAAAAACTACTACCATCATTGAGATATCAGCCAAACAACACAGCCCTAAATTCTGCCCTAATCTAAATTAAATTCTAACGCGAATTAAGCCTAACCAATTACACCCATAAGCTTCTAATTAACCCTAATCATTATAACATGATTATTATATCATTAATTACAGATTTAATGAAACCCTAATTATCCACCATATTAATTATTACATGATTCAAGATTAATAATTAACAAAGATTAAGTAAAACTTACCTTAGAACTTATTTTCTTCACAAAAGCAAAATCCTATTTTTTCTCCTCTTTTTCTTCTTTTGTTCATCCGATCTCACAAGGGGGAAGGGATTAGGAATTTTATTTTGTATTTATAGGCCCCTAAACTAACTCTAGATAATTCCTAATTAGCATTTGATTCCTATTAAAATTCCTTTTCCTAAAACCGGCCGAACTCCCTTTATTTTATTTTTTATTTTATTTATTAATTACTTAATTATTTGTATTACCTTAATTTTCTATAAAAACCTAAGTTTATTTGCGCATACCTTTTTGCTTAAACGCAATTTACTAAACTTTTAAAAATAATTAACTTTTCATTTTTATTAATCCTAACTTTTCAAAAATAGAAATTTCATTACTTTCATATCCTAACTACTAAAACCTATTCTTATCCTAAATTACTAACATATAAATACGTATACGTAATATTACTTACACGATAAATGATTAGGACGCTTAAATCACAAAAATCATTTCATTGTCACCAAAAGTGAACGAAATGAACTCCACAAAATCCAACACAAATCCAATCTCAATGAGACGATCACGCTCAATGAATTGATTATCCAATCTTACATATCTCACACAAACGCATATAAACACGTATAAACACATATAACACATAACCCATACATTGCAACAGATACTTAAATCAACACTAATAGTTTGACTAACCTGCTCAAATCATGGTTGTCACAGATACGCCGTATTCACGCTAAATTACTAATACTCCGTATTTATTTACCCAAATATGCCATATCCATATCTTACTTAAATACGCTATATTCAAGCTTACCAATAGGCCGTATTGGTTCTGCCAGACAGATGCTTAAGTCTCTTAGCACATTTAGACTATTAAAGTCATAGTCAAACTTATCTAATGGCCTTTTCGTAATTAAATACTTAAAACCTGGTTTTGGGGTGTTACAAATCTATCCCCTTTATTTAGATTTCACCCCCGAATTCTCTTCATATAATTCTAACTAAACTTGGTCTCACTTTACTCCTCATTCCCTTTTAGTATTTTCAAACATGTACTCAAATAGTTGCATCAACCTATAGGGTTTTGCAACTCTAGCCATGCTATTATACTTCTAACTGTCCTTATTTCATTCTACTTCTCGCTCATTTCTATCACATTTACACTTTTCTTATTAACCCAACATCATCTAAGTGACATTTATCCTTTTCGATTATTTTATTTTAGTAATTTTTTATCTATATCATTACGTTCCCATTCATTTCTTTTCTAAATTTTCATCAAGAATTACATGTTATTTGAGAAATTTCATTATTTCAACTTATCATTAGCCAACATTAGCTTATGCTTTCTTATTTATCGTAATCATCTTGACCTTCTTTTTATCGTTTCCACTATAACATTTTACCTTCGTTACTTCTTTTACTTAATTCCCATCAAAGACTATAAGCCACTCGAGAATTTTCAATACATTTGTCTTTTACCTTTCACATTTATATTAGGGTGCTAAGTATTTAGCGACCACCATAATCATTACTCATATTGCAACCATGCCATAAAACATATTATTACTTCAATTCAACTTTCATCCTTAGTCCTATACTCCCAACGTCTAAACTTAACTTTCTATCTAAAGTCTCTACTAAAAGTCGCACTCAACTTCTTATTTTGCTTATCTTATTTCCTACAATATCTAACTACTTTTAGACTCCTATTTTCTACTTCCTTAATTCCCCTCATGTTATGCCGAGAACATATAAGCCCACTCATCTATACTTTTTTATTTACATTGAGAAGCGTCCCAATCAATGCAAATAAAGAAATATAAATTTATGGTTCGGTGATTCACAATTTCTTTATTTAAATGAAGAGGCGTCCCAATCTATTTAAATAATGAAATTATAAACCATCCTACTCATACACTTCCGACATAACACTTAAACTTACTTAAGTCTTCATTACTTTCCATTATTTACATATCAATAACTCATTCATTCATTTCATTTTTTTCGTCTTTTGTAGTCTTGGATCCAATCTCCTTAACTTTTCTCGAAGGAAACTTGGCTTTCTCCCCGTAGGGATTAGCCCATTATTCATACCCTTTCGGTATTATTAACATTCACTTTATACTTTAATAAGCTTGGCCAAGCTCGATGATACCATAAGGTTCATCATTAACATTAGGCTACCCCAAGGGTACCATTGCATTTCGTAATGGATCCAAGCTACGTTTAATTTTATCATTTTTTACTTCTTATCATTTATATGCTTTTCTAATCATATACTTTCCATTTCCCCTTTTTATTATCTTACGTAATTTTAGCTCACACTTTACCTTCTTTCATTTTAGTACACAAGATTCAAGTGGTACTTGTTATTCTTTTGTATTTCATATACTTATACATTTCTTGTTTTCATGTCACTTCACGTTGAACTCAATATCAAATTTTATACCAATATATATCCTTTATTTCATTGAGCTCTTTCATATGCATAACCCTCATTCTCTATCATTCATTTAATACGATTAGCATCATTTAAGATTTCTAGTGCGACTCTTCTTAAACATCATTCATACTTAACCATGTCATTCTTTTGCATTATACTTTATTGTGTTTTCCACATTATATGATTTATCATACTTTATCCCTTTATTAGTAATTCATATAAGCGCTTTATCTCAATACAATAATTCTTCATTTGAAAACTTTCTCATAGCTCAAACATCTTCTCATTATCTAGCTCATATTTACATACTTTCGTCATTACTTATTAAAATGTCGTCCTATGCATTTATCTTAGCTTAAGCATTTCTTAATCTCATGTCATCATATACATACCATATGTTACTTAGACATATAATCAACATAGCATAGATCTCACATTATATAAATATATATTCCTACATTTAACATTTACTTTCATTACATAATAATTTTCACATAAGCAACCTTTTTAAACGTTTACACATTTATTTAGCTCATGCTTCTCCTTTTATCATGTCATCTCACATTCCTATAACATTTAGACAAATAAGTAACTTTCATAGACTTACATTAACATCTTTAATTATAACTTTCATAATAAGTGCTTAACATTCTAATCAAAATCAAAATCAAAATCATATAATCAATAACCAAAACACATTTCATAACCACTAGGCGAGTACCTGCGCATAGCGGCGGAAATTCTTAGCGGCCGATAATTAACGATATATGATATTATGGTAAGTGTTTCGTGTAACTTTCAAAATAAAATGTAAAAATATCAAAAAGTAATTTCAAATGGTTGTAGCATGCGACAAATCAACTCTAGAAAAAAATTCTTATCGTGTACACTGCCGCACAAACAAGTTTTTAGCGATGGACGTTTCAGTCGAAAATTTGTCGGTAACAATAGTTTCCGACAAATTTGTGATGGAAATAGTCTGTCGCAGAATCCTGATCGCTAAATTCTGTCCGTCGGAATTCAGTTGGTAGATTTTCTATCGGAAGTGCGTCGGCAAATTATCCCTCGCAAAATGTCGAAAAAAGTCTCATAAATCCGTCACTAATTTGTGGTCGATAATGGGCCATAGCTCGGTCACAAATATGCATATACTTTCATAGCTTAAAGCTCACATTATATGTATCTTAAATAACTCAAAATAAATTGATAAATAAAAGGAATGATTCAAAACTAAATAGATAAATTACAAATATTTAGCATTCAAATCAAGAAAAATTTAAGTTGTAGTCAAATCAAAATCCAAATAAAACCTTCAAGATGATAGTATATTATTTAATCCAAATATTTAAATTGATACGACATTAACGAACTAAGAAGGAGGCAGGCGTGAACAGCTAATTAACTTATTTAACATCGAGTTAATGTCATTCATCCTTTGTTGCCATTCTCTTTCTCGAGCTTATTCACGTGTATTCGCCTCCAATTCCTGTTGTTGCATGTGTTCTTGCACTTGACATTCCACTTCCGTTGTATCAACACGTGCATCTCTATCAAATCGAGATATCATTTATGCATTGTCCTCTTGCAGTCTTCTTATTGTCTCTCCCAAATTTTGTACTTGCATTGTATGGAGTCCCATTAAAAAGCATGTGACAGTCCATCCTAAATATTATCTAATATGATATCAAATGAAAACGCTTGATGAAAGATCTATCTCGTTGCAGATTATCTATATACACTCACTTGTGCATGAGATAAACGTATACCTTAATATGCATCATGAGCGTCATCAACAAGGGTTCGAGCAGTATAGCCTTGCGCTTATAAACCTACAATCATATCATATGGGTAAATATTTCAATAAATAAATAGTTTTACGAAAATAAAAAATTGATTTAAGAAACCAATACTACATTTAGATGGAAAAATTGTTAAGATATAAACTTACATTGATGATAAGGAACAATAAAATGTAGTTGACAATCTGGCAACAAAATAATAATGTATGCAACTAACCTCTGTAACAATTCATAGCAGCTGGGGCATATGAGAGGGTGATGGAACAACTTTCAACCCTATAGCGGTCTCGATGGTGCTACAATTACCAATATCAGAACTGTTAGTGTATTCTTACAGTGGTATTCACAAGCACAAAAATATATCAAAACACGTAAAAACAGTGAGCATGCTAATTAAAATAGTTTGTTTTGGGTTTAGGGTTGGTTCATTATATATGACTGACAATTTCTAAGTGAATAGAAAAATTATGTTTGCTAGCTGTGTTTTCTATATGTAATAGTAATTTCACGTATTTTTATTGTGATTGGCAATCAGCTCAAAGTCATTTTTATACTAATTTATTGTGTTTCTTAAAATGTATTACAACCGTGTATAACCCATTTCTTAAATAGTACATGCCGTGTATAATAGTTCCATACGTGTATAATAGTTTTAGACGTGTATAATGTATATTCCTAAAATATTTTCATGTTTTCAAACACATTTGTGGTAATAATAAATTTTGTTTCAATCATCAAAATTTTGTTTCCATCACTGACGCATACATATTAATATTAATGATACAAATTTGTTTCAATCACTGACGCATGCACATGGATGGTATATGCGTTTTATGCATGGATGCTATAATTGCCAGCCATTGAACTTTCTAATAATGGGAATTAAGTTTTCACTTTTCCACTTTCAAGAATTGTGTCAAAATGCTTTATAGATAGTATATATTAATATGTCTAAGCATCATCATTCTATTTGCCACAAGCACTTAACTACCTTATACTAAGGCATTCGCATTCTTCGTTCATTAAACTTAAGACCTACGCATCTACAAGTGGTCAAAGTTTAGGCAACCTATAGTGAAAACCTACTTCTCTTAGATCGAAGCTCTGATACCAAGTTGAAACGCCCCATTCCCGACTCTTGATTTTGACCAGAAATTAAACTTTTTATTCAAACGCTTGACCTTGTGTCACTCTTTTATAAAATAACCAAAATCAATTACCATTCAATTTTTGAAAGTATTACTAAATTAAACTAGACTCAATTATCTTTGAAACGGCGGGTGGCACGCCTTCTAACTCCTTATGGTTTGGTTTTTACGACTAAAACAAGACTGACCAGAAACTGCAGACATGGATATGTCGTATCCATAAAAATGGATACACTGTATCCATCCTAAACCTTCAATATGCCGTATCCATGACTTGGATACGTCGTATTGAACCACCAGACCCAAAACCTGTAGAAACCTATGCAGAACACCCCTTTTTGACCCAAAACACAACTTTCGAGACTCTATACTTTACAAAGACTTCCAGAAACCATTAACATACATAAAACATCATTTTCATAATAAATTGTAGTCTAAACGACCCATAACCATGTACTTTACTCGGTTTACCAAACATCCGTTTCGACCCTTTTACCTACAACTCTTATATCCAAAACACTTATAAGTTGTAAGATACAAATACACATTCATGACCATTTTAAAACACATTGACTTCAACCTTGGGGGTTCAACCATGTTGGAGCTCGGTATCTATACGAAGCTCCTAATGTTAATACAAATAATGTCTAAAAATGTTATTTATATTTTTTGACCTCTCGATGTTTTGATAATAACCAAATGTAAAAACGTTTACGATAAAATTAAACGTTTATAAATTACTAATCGTAAAATTCTATTTCTAAGATTAATCACTTAATGTATGGATAAACAAATCATTAAACATGATTAGTGATCAAGAAAATATTTTTTTTAAACCTTACATTTTTACAAAAGTGTATTTACAAAAATATATACACAAAATATTTATTCATAAAAGAAATGTTTTATTAAAACAATAAATTTGAAATTAGATTTTCCCCCCAAAATGGAAGGTTCCAAAACAGATAACACCTTCCCCACTAAAAGATAAAAAGACGAGCGTACTCTACGGGTGGCCCCCTTATAGGCCTGGCGCCCCCCTAACATATTAGGGACCGCCAACAGAGTAATGGCTATTTTTGTCTTCTATAAATACTGGGCCACCCCATCTGAAAAATACAATCTCTTGCCACGAATTTTCTCAGATCTACTTTTCTCTCTTCTTTCTTTCTTTCTAAAACACATATCTTGATCACTAACATATCTTGATCTTGTTTCAAGTGATTAATTCCTTCTTCCTCCCTTCTTCTAATCAAGTGCAAGAGAAGAACAATCGTATTCATCTAGAAACGAATTGTTATCAAGTGATCTCTTTCCTCCTCCTCAAGATCACAAATCTTCATTATATTTTCTTTATGGTGTTGTGTAAATTGGATTGTGTGTAGATCCAATAGTGTAAATTGTGTATTTGTGTAAATTGGATTGTGTGTCAATCCAAGAGTGTATATCTTGTGAGTGTATAAAGACTTAGTGAAGTCTTAGATTGGTTCTAGCTAAGATTAGGACTCGACATCTAGCTTAGTGTCGGAAAAGAAAGTAAGCGACGTGTAAACGGTTTTCTCCGCCTAAAGGGAGCTTGTTGACATAGTGAAATCTCGAGTCGGATACTCGGGGAGTGGAGTAGGGCGAAGAGGTGCTTCGTAGCCGAACCACTATAAAATCTTGGTGTCTTGGTTTGGTTGTTTCTATCCTTATCTCTTTACATTATTATAGTTGTTATCTAGTTCTAGTTTAGATAGTTATTGCTTGTTCATATTGTGAATTGGTTGAACATATAACTCGGATCTAAACATTTTTGAAAGTAAACTTTTAAAACGTGTAAACTATTCAACCCCCCCTTCTAGTTTCCACAATTGGTATCAGGAGCAAGGTCACTCAAGATTTTTAAAATATATTGTATTTTAAAGCTTGGATCGATCTATGGATTTCGACAAATATCTAGAAGGGCAATCTATGCAAAGACCACCACTTTTTGAAAGCGATAGTTTTATTTATTGGAAAAATAGATTCGAGACATATGTTAAATCAAAAGATCTAGATCTTTGGCATGTTATTACTAACGGTGATTTTCAACCCATTATTCAAAATCCAGAAACCAAACTTGATGAGGTTGTCCCTTTTGAAAAACAAAGTGATGAACTTAAAAGAAGGCTTGCGAAAAATAATGAAGCCAAAATGGTTATTTATAATGCTTTGCCAAGAAAAGAATATGAAAGAATTTTCATGTGTAACACGGCAAAAGAAATTTGGAAAACTTTGTTAATCACCCATCAAGGTAATAGTCAAGTCAAAGATAATAAGATCGACCTTTTGGTTCAACAATATGAACAATTCGTCATTTCCGAAGACGAATCTATAGATAGTGCTTTTGCTAGATTTAATACTATTATTACTAGTCTTAAAGCTCTTGATGAAGGTTATTCTAGTAAGAACTACGTAAGGAAGTTTCTTAGAGCTCTACATCCTAAATGGAGAGCAAAGGTCACGGCAATTGAAGAGTCGAAAGACTTAACATCACTATCTCTTGATGAGCTCATTGGAAACCTTAAAGTCCATGAGATGATCATCAAGAAAGATTCCGAAATAGTCAAAGAAAAAGTTAAAAGGAAATTTCTTGCTTTAAAGGCTAAGAAAGAATCTAGTGATGAAGAGTGTTCGACTTTCAGGAGTGAAGACGAAGAATATGCCATGGTGATAAGAGACTTCAAGAAGTTCTTTAAAAGAAGAGGTAGATTCGTGAGACAACTCGGAAGGAAAAAAGGACCTTTCAAAGAAGCCGAACGACAAACGGCAAATGTGTGAACGGAAGTGATTTAGATGGGAGATACAATATATCTTATTGGAGAATGTCCAAAGCCACCGAGAGACAAGAACCAAAGAGCATTTGTTGGAGGTTCTTGGAACGATAGCGGTTGTGGAAAACTAGAAGGGGGGGGAGT
This sequence comes from Tanacetum coccineum, assembly GCA_026074375.1. Taxonomy (NCBI): domain Eukaryota; kingdom Viridiplantae; phylum Streptophyta; class Magnoliopsida; order Asterales; family Asteraceae; genus Tanacetum; species Tanacetum coccineum. Next base: position 19,661 of record BQNB010003717.1, on the reverse strand, counting down.
TGAATAGTTTTCTAAATTTTTGGTCTTTAAAAACTTGTAAAATACTTTGTTTGAAACTTTTTTGTGAAGTGATCTAGATATTGATATTAGATAGATAAGAAGTAAGAGATGCAAAGGAAAAGAGAGAATAGAAATATATCACCGGGACACAAGTATTTATAGTGGTTCGGCTACAAGGACACCTTCCTTGCCCTACTTCACTCCCCGAGTCACCTACTCGAGAGTTTGTTAAACACTAGTCACCGAGCTCCTTTCACTTGGCGGAGAAGCCTTCACAACGATGGTACACTTCTAAAGATTACAAAGATGATCACCGAATTTCTCACACACGAGAATCGATAATAACACAACTACACTTGATGTACAACTAACAATACAACAATAGATTACAGCAAAATGATCTCTTGAATGAGGTAAGAAGAGTCAAGATCAAGGCACTTTTTGAGGCGTGCTTGAAACTTTCGCGTATTTGGCAATTCCTTTCTTGAAGTGAATTACCTACACAAGATTTAGAAAGAGATGCTAGAGAGAGAGAGATATCAGATGCTAGAGAGAGAGAGATATCAGTTGTGAAAACATGAGAAATGGCTTGGTATTTATAGCCAAAAAATTTACAGTAGGCCGTTTCTGCCGGTGCTGTTTACCAATGGCACCGGCTTGCAAAACTAAGGGCACCGGCAAACAGTAACTAAAAAAAAAAATTTTCCGGGATTTTGATTTGAAAAAATCTTGAGATAATCTTGTGTAATCTTATAAGATTTTCCTTGGATTTGCTGCATTTGATTATATACAAAATGAAATAATTAAATTAAAAAGTGTAAGATTAATTTGTGTAAAGTTAGGGTTTTAAAAGATTTGTATACTTTTTCAAGTTGCATGTTTTTCTACAAAGATGGAAAATAGTAAAGAGATCATGTTTTGAGATGATAAGAGGTTTGAGAAGAATGGTTGGGAAGAATGAATATGTTTTGTCATTAATAAAACCTTAGTTTAAGTTGATTGTAAAAACGTTTTGTTTTAACCGGTTTATTTGTATTAACAATCTCCCCTTTTTTTGTTGATGACAAAACATATTAGGTTAAATGGATGATTAGATTTATATATAGATTTGGTCACTTTCTTTCTCCCCCTTTTTGTCGAAACAAAAATGGAGTGAAAATGTACGAAAAGTTGTAGACGATATTATCAGGATGGAAAGTCCCCCTTGTGATGCTACAAAACAGGTTTGTTAGTAACAATGAGATATTTCCATTGCTTTTTGTGGAGTACTACAAAGAAAAGTTAGGGTCCAAAAAACATAGAGAAGCTAGTATGAATCGGATAGCCGGTGTTGTACAATAAAGGGTACCGGTTTGTTAGAGAAGGGCACCGGCTGACTTAAAAAGTCAAAGTCCACGAATTTTACACATAATTTTTGAAGAAAATAACAAATGTCCAAACACAAATAGCCTTTATTCAGGTACAATAACATAAAAGACAATACAAGAACAAGAGATTTGAAGGATTCCTATTGAATCTACTTAGTTTTATTCTACTACTGAATGTCCTATTTATTTGATATTGTGAGTTATGACATTTAGGCGGTCGAGAATGTGATTGAGAATGAATCTCATTTCTCCTTAGAGGTTGTCGATCAAGACTTGATTTCTTTGGCAATGTTCACAAAATATTTCATGGGTGGGCAAAGGAAAAGGGTTGTTAGGTCTCAATGGCGAAAGAGGAGGGAATTGAGGTGGTGGAGGAGGCAAGCATTGAGGACGGAGTAGAGGAGGTGTTGGTTCTAGTTCCGGAGTTGGCGAAGGAAAAGAGGAGTTCATGGGAGGAATAGGAGGTGGAGTAGCAAAAAAGAAAAAGTTAGAGGAGTTCATGGGATGGAGTAGCAAACAAGAGTTCAATGGGGTCAAGGTTAATAGTTACCGGTGAAGTGAGCTTGGACGGTTGGGTAGGAGCGGGTGGTGGTGAAGTTAATGGAGGAGGAGTTGTCTTAGGAGTAAGCAAGCAATTTTCATTCGAGTTAGTTTTTATTGGAGATAGTGGTGGAGAGATTATCGGAGAAGTTGGTGGAGCTCCCGATGTGTAGTCCGATGGTGGAGAGAATGGTTGATAGGGAGGAGATGCGGTTCTTGGATTGCTAAAGCAACATGGACATAACACTTATTTCTGTGGTTCGTTTTAGATTGTTTTATTCTCTTTTAGGCTTGTGAAGAATAGGTATGGACTAGGTGATAGGTTGAAGGTAGAGAGCAAAATGGATGTATACTATTATAGAAGAGGACTGTCGTTTGACTTAAATGTTTGGGTTATAATTTGGTTTTAAAATCTAATGATGAGATTGTGGTAAGGGTCAACTTCTACTCTTAGAACCTAAGTGATGTGACAAGGAGGGAAAAGTTTGATTTGAATTTGAAAAATTCGTATAATAATACCTGAGAACAGTCCTGCCGGTTCTGCCGGTGCTATTTAAAGAAGGGCACCAGTTTGAAAAGTGAATGGCACCGACAAACGGGCAGACAAGATTTTTGGTAGAGTTTTTTTTGAGAAAAATTTGATATGTTGGAGGTGCAGTTTTTCTTGACTCGATGATACAAAAAAAAAGAAAAATTGTTTTATTTTGATAGAAAAACTCTAAGCCTCTTTTTAATGTAGCTACAATGAACGTGTTTGAAGCGACATATTGACCATGTGTTTCTATGAATACGTTCATTAGACAAGTCATACAAAAACGTTTTTATTTGTATTAAGCAATGTAGTAAGAGATGAGAAATGTTATGAACAAATGTGAGGAAGAATTTAAAGAAGAGTGTTTTAAATGGTTGGTTCCATTAATCCAAGACCTAGTCGAAGAAGATTAAAAGGTTCTCTTTTGAGGGGTTTGGTTAGAATGTCGGCAATATTGTCTTCGGACGCAACCTTTTTGATGGAGATATTACCTTTTTTAACGTTATCTAGGAGAAAATGATGACGGATTTCTATATGTTTAGTGCGAGAGTGAAGAACGAGATTTTTGCTCAAGTCTATGGCTCCTTTATTGTCACAAAGAACATGTGCGTCATTTATCTTAACTTCATAATCTACTAGAGCTTGTTTTATCCATAAGGCTTGTTGACAAGCTTTTCTGGCGGACACGTATTCGGCTTCGGTGGTTGAGATAGCTAAGGCGGTTTGTTTCTTGGACATTCATGAGGTAAGACAACACCTTACGAAAGTACATACACCACTAGTGTTTTTTTGGTCGACATAGTCTCCCGCGTGGTCGGAATCAGCATAGACAATAGTCTCAAGACCGGTTCCTTTAGGATACCATAAGCCTAGGTGGAAAGTACCTTTGATGTAACGGAAGATTCATTTTACGGCTTCGAGGTGAGAAGTTTTAGGAGCTTCTTGAAAACGAGCGCAAAGACATACACTAAACATTATATCAGGGCGACTAGCGGTTAGATAGAGTAAACTACCAATCATAACACGATATTTAGTGTCGTCGATGGGTTCGCCTTTTTCATCATGTCAAACTTTGTGTTTTGGTCTCCAAACCCAACATGCTGAGGCCTTAACAGCATTAGCCTCATTTCCCTTATTATCACTTACTACTGCTTTTGGCCCAATAGTAGTAACATTTTCCCTAACATTATTAACTTTTTCATTGAAATTACTGTTCTTATTTGTTGTATACTTGTTAAAGGGCCTTCTAACATGTGAATGTGCTCTATTAAATACATTTGATGCTGGTCTTGCACTATTCACTGTTGGTCTTGTGTAGGTAGTATTAATTGGTCTGGCACTATTAACTGATATTGCTGCTCTTGAAGAGCTTTGCTAGCAGTATTAAGTGTTTTAAAGCTAGATTTCATTAAGCATGCTCTTGGAACAAAATTTCTTTTTGTATGAGGGCGAGTTATTCTTTGAGAATTTTGGTGATTCACCCTTCTAGCATTGTTCCGGACAGGTTTTTCCACCATTTTCTTTTCATAAAAATCACAGTCTTTGATCAAATGGTTAAAACTGCCACATACATAGCAAGCTTTATTTTTAAACTCAAAATTACTTCCTAATTTCTGAGTCATCAAATTATTCCAGTTTCTCTTGTTACCTCTAGGACTTTGACTATTTTTTCTAGGGTATTTAGCTTGCTTATTGTTCTCTACCTTCTTAACGGACTCCCTAGGTAATTTCACATGCTCATAAGATTTAACAAATTCTACTTTAGCATTACTAGGTTTTCTCTGTCCAGACTTAGACTCAGTCTCATTCTCATTCTCACTGTCAGATATCCAGTCTTCAATAAGTGGTTCACTAACAGACTTAGGTTTTGACACACTAGTCTTAACTTCACTAGTTGTAGCTGAAGGTACACTAGTTGCTGACTCACTAAATACATATTCATCCTTATCAGCAAGTACCAAATCAGGTTTAGGGGGCATGAAGTTCCTAGTATAGGGAGGGGGAACACCATGATACCCTTTACCTGTTTTGTACCTCTCATTCACCTGACTATCAAATACTTGACTCTCAAACACTTGACTATCATACCCCACACCAGACTTGAACTTATCACATATTTGACTATCTAATAGTTTGCTTAGATTCTTAGATGAATTTTCAAACTTTTATAAGGTAAGTTTTAAATCATCTCTTTCTTTTTCATCTTTTTCAAATTTCTTTCTAAGCTCTGTTAGTGCATAATCTCTCAACATAATATCAAGTTTTAAAATCTTTATTTCCTCTTCAAAAATAGCCTCATTCTTTTTATACACATCTAGTCTAGCCTCTACAGATTCTAGACCTGCTTTATAAGCTCCTACATTTAATTGAGACTTATTAAAATCTTTAGTCAGATTATCATAATGTTCTTTGAAAGTTTCATAAGATTTTAAACATGCTTTAGAACAAGTTGATACCTTAGTGTCTGAGCTTGAAGAACTTGAAGAAGTATAGGCCATAAGTGAAAAATTGGTAGGTCTTTCTTCAGCCTGGTCACTCCAATCATACTTAAATCCATCACACTGATATACTAAAGCATTTGAAGTAGTTTCCTCAACTGGCATAGTCCTTCTTGTTGTCTCCCTGTTTCAACTGTCTTGATTCTTAGGTGCCCTGCATTCCCTAGCAAAATGACCTCTTCTGTGGCAATTATAGCAATCCACCTTGGTCTTGTCAAAGCCAATGGTATCAGTCCCATTAACACTTAGATTCCTTCCTGAGAAATCTCATTGCTCTCATTGTCAGCATTGCCATCTGCCACTTCAAGTCCATCTCCTTTAAATCATCATGATCAATTTGCTTTAGGTCTTCATTGTCCAATTATGAACTGTTAGACTGACTAGAAAAGAAGGAGTAGATCACAACATCACTCAGACTATCAACATTTGGTAAAGTAGAAGCATTATTCTTAAGTTAGCAGCAGAAACACCCTGGAGCATCTTACGGCTGAATAGGTGATGCTAGTGATATTAGAAGACACAAAAGGGACTATGAACTCACCTTATCAAGGTAGTTGATTGATTTGAAATTTAATTCAAATGGGAGTAAACGGCCTCGTCACGCAACCTGGAGTAATATGTCAAGTCTTAGTTTGATTGATGATATTACAAACTTTATTTCATAAAGTTTAACGGTTTTTGGTTTGATAACTTGTGAAAATATCGTATCACTGTTCGGGCTATCATAATCCAGAGGTCATGTAGTAAACGTTTGAGGAGCTAGGACACTTTAAATCGTAAATCCAGCAACTCGTCAAAACGTCTACCCAAATGAAATCCCCTCACATGAAACTCCCTAGTAACGTGATACGTTATAGATTAAATGATAAGATTTTATCATTTTAAGTTTCTTCAAAAGCTAGTGGATGATAAATTATGTTATATTTATAACATAATTGTTTTATAGTGTTTCGATCGACGAATGATAACGACAAATGTGTCGGGTTTTAATAAAATCGAGTCTTATAATATTTAAATATATTTTTATAATTAATATAAAAATATTACATTTTATACCCTTGAGAATATGAAAATGACAATATATACCCTTGGTATATATTAATTTACACTTTTAACCTTTTACTTTATATCTTTAAACATTTAAACCTTTAGCTTTAGAGTATGGCAAAACAAACCCCTGAAGTTTAACTTTAGGATAATTACATTTTTGGCCCGAAAGTTTAATAATTTCAAAAGTTACAATATATACCCCTATGCATGAAATGTTTTGCATTTCTAGTCCAAAAAACATATACTTTGTATTTTTCAAGTCCAACTTAGTTTTACAGCTTATAGCTTATTAATATAAGCTAAAATAAGTAAGTTTAACGAGCTTGTAGCATATGAAAAGAGCTTATGAGCTTAAAAATCCAAAATGGGTATGTTTGGTTCAAAAAAATTAACCTGGTGGGTTAGAGCTTTTAGGATAAGTTTTAATGATTATAAAAGTGATAAGTGAGCTTATATAAATAGCTTATTACAACAGCTTATAGCTTATAGCTTATTAGATTCACAAAAAGAGCTTTTAGGGTTTTAAAGGTGCGTTTGGTTTAGGAAAACCAAATGAGTAAGCTTTAGGGTTTAAGGGCTGATTTCATGAGATTATAAGGATGTATAGGAGCTGATATTAATCTCAAACAATACAAGATCTTATTGAACGAGTTGAAAACTTACAAAAGCTTAAATGGGTCAAAATTGATGAAATGGGTCGAACACTTTAAGTTATGAATCAAAGAATCCTTTCTTCTTAAATCTTGGCTTCTACTTAGCTTAAACCTTCTTTCTTCTCTTCTATGGCATGGCTAGAATATGATTTTAAAGTAGTATGAAGTTTTGATGGTGAATTGAAAGTGTATGTATGTTTTCGTGTATATATAGGGTAAATTTAGGAGTAGTGGCCAAGTTTACATGGAGTAGGGACCAAGTTTACTTGGAGTGGTGGCCAAGGGTTTTGCTTGGAGTCCAAGGTGGTGATGGAGGTGGTAAGGTGCTAGCTAGGTGGTGACTAAGGTGTGTGGGTGGTTGCTTGGTGGTGACAAGTAGGTGAAAAGATGCTAGCAAGGTGGTGAATCATAGTGGTTCTTAGCAAGGTAGTAGGCAAGGTGGTGAATCATGGAGAAGGGTGGTTGCTAGGTTAGGTTTTAGTTTAAAACTAGTTTAAGGTGCATGGTTGTTTAGGGTTTTGTTTTTTAGGACGAGTAGGGGCTAAATTAAAGGGAAAGAATGTTTAAATGTGATGCTTAGGAGACTTGTACTTAGTGCTAAAGAGGTGGTATGAAATTCCTAAAGAAATAGAGGGAAAATAAGTTTATTTGAATTCATGCTTTAGCGGGTTATACATTGAGCTCAAATGAGTTGTACTAGGGTTTTGGAGGGAAACATAATTCAAATATTATGCATTGTAACTTGTACACATGCCTTATTAGTTTGTACCTTTGGTTTGAATGTAAACATTACATATAATCGGGGTTTTGATATAAACATTAACGTTTAAAATCCGTTTTGATATAACGTTTTGAAAAGTACGTTAAATAGATAACATATGATAAAATGGAGTTTAAAACATATTGCTTGACATATTATAACGTTTACTTGATTTAAACGTTGATGAAATTGGCATAGGTAGTGTGGAAAACGTAGAGGGGGTGAATACGTTTCTGATTAAAATCTAAAAACTTTTTGTATCAAATGCCCGAACAATCGTGACTTAATAGGAAAAGTACTAATAATAGTCCATGACTATATCGAGTAAACAAGCATAAACATCAAGCAATAATAGAAGCTTAATTATAAAGTAAAGAAATAAATATATGTAAAGAGAAAGCAAACGAACACGATGATTTATAGTGGTTCGGTCACGGAGCTCCTCTCCGCCCTACTCCACTCCTCGAGTACCCAACTCAAGAGTTACTTCACTAGATCAACATGCTCCCTTTTCGGCGGAGAAAACCTTACACAATGTCGCTTACACTTTATCCAGTACTAAGTTAAATACCGAGTCCTAATCACCGAGAGAACCAACCCATCATCGATTACACTTTATCCGGTACAAAGCTAAATACCGGGTTCTTACACAAAGGGTAGAACCAACCCAAAACCTCGTTATGTTTTATGGACCAACATAACAAACCTTGTGTTTTATGGCACAAACACATAAACCATCTAGTCTAAATCAAATGGTACAAAAGATGATACAAATGAGTATACAATGATGATCCACGACAAATGTGTCTAATGGATATGAATGCCTAATCTAAATTAACTTCCATTGATGAGAAGCCTTTAAATGGATGTAGATGATGAGATCTCCAATCTTGTAGATCTTCATATGGGTATGTTTGATGGTGGATGGAAATGGCAAGATCTTCAAGGCTTGCTTTGGTTGGATCATCATAAGAGTATGCTTACAACAAGATGAATGTTAGAAGCATTATGATCACATGAGAATGAGGGTGTTTAATGACTATTGCTACTGATCTAAATGAGTGAGAAATGCAGAGAAAATGTGTGTGAAAGGTGTGTGAAAACATGAGAAATGGCTTGGTATTTATAGCCAAAAAGTTTACTGTATGCCGGTTCTGCCGGTGCTGTTGACAGAGGGCACCGGCTTGCAAAACTAAGGGCACCGGAATACAGTAACTAAATCCGGATTTTGATTTGCAAAATCTTGAGATATCTTGTGTAATCTTATGAGATTTTCCTTGGATTTGCTGCATTTGATTATATACTAAATGAAGTAATTAAATTAATAAGTGTAAGATGATTTTGTGTAAAGTTAGGGTTTAAAAAGATTTGTACACTTTTTCAAGTTGCATGTGCTTTTCTACAAAGTTGGGAGATAGTAAAGAAATCATGTTTTGAGATAATAAGAGGTTTGAGAAAAATGGTTTGTTATGTTTTGTCATTAATAAAACCTTAGCCTAAGTTGATTGTAAAACGTTTTGTTTAAAACCGGTTTATTTGTATAAAAATACTTGTGAATGCAAAATGTGAAAAGAGGTTTGATCATAATGCAACATAACAAACATGTACGAACCTGTGTTGCAACATACGAGGAGTCGAGACATGGAGAGATGTTGATGTATGTTGAGACAAAATACGATTACGAGTAACTTGTACATTTTACGTTATGTATTACAAGTTACGTGTTTGTCATCAACAAAACAAACGAGACTGTGTAGATTAAATATCGTAATATTTGCACTAACAATCTCCCCCTTTTTGTTGATGACAAACAAACGTGTAAACGTAATATTTCGTAAAATGTAAAGTTACTTGCATCCGCGTACTACCTTTACATTACCTTTCTTCGTTTACACTCTTCTCCCCCTTTTGTCAAAACAAAAAGGGTGTGTCCTTGGAGTTTAACTTCATTGAAAAGGCGAGCTTGCATCATCCCTAGTGAATTTAAATAGTCTACTCTAACCCCTTATGTTGTTGCATCTCTAGGTAAGTGTCCTTGGTCTATAGTGGATCCATGGATCAAATTTGAAAGCTTTACCTACAAAACGGTTAGTTTCGTGCAACATAAAAATATGATAACTATATGATGAAGAAAATGACATCTTTCTTTTGGCCGAAACACAAAAGGATTTTCGAAGAGTAAGAATGATGATGAATGCATGCATGCTCCCCCTTGACGAGTGCTCCCCTTTGTTCAAGGCATCAAGATATGAAAAAATCTACAAACAAAAATTAGTGCAAAACTAGATTCGTCCTTGGACGAGTAAAATATATACAACAAAGTATATATAATAAGCATGCTATGAATTCTTGACAGAAGCTCCCCCTTGCTCAAGGGCGTCAAGTATGATCCTACAAAACAAACGATTAGTACAATAATAGCTTTTTTCTGTAGATAAATAAGTCATATACAACAAGTGTATAGACGACTCAATATGATTTCTTAACGAATTATCCCCCTTGCTCGAGGGTGTCAAAATGAACCTACAAAAATAAAAATGAATGATGCAAACTTCATCCTTGGATGAGTAAGCCATATACCACAAGGTGTATATTCTTGAACCTACAAAAAGAAAACTTAGTGAAATATGTACTTTGTCTTTTGAGGAAGTCATATATAATAAGATGTGTATATGATATGATATGACTCTTCTAGAACTAAAATAAAATATGATTCACTAAAAGGAACTCCTAGAAAAGTAGGCTAAAACATATAATCCTATTACTTACATCATTGTGGTTGGTTTTGGTGGCGAGGTTGTTAAGGTTGAAAGGATGTGTTTGGGAATAAGACGCATTTCGTTACAAAATTCACTTGGCTTTTGACAATATAGGCAAATGAGCTTATGAGTATCGAGATATGTAGAAGGTGATTTATCCTTCATAAGTTGAATTGGTTTTGAGTCACTGATAGGGTTGTGGTTATGGTGGTGATGGAGGAAGGATTCATGATAATTCTTTTTGTACTGAAGAATCAGTGGAAGACTCAAGTTAGTAAAAGGGTTTAACTCAAAATCTTACCTTGTTGGGTTGATGAGGCAATAGAGGTGATAGATATGACAATTTTGTATGTAGTAAAATAGGTGGTGGAAGATGGTGATGATAATGCAAGCAACTAACAATGTATGCTTATTAGTAAAGTAGTGATGATGAATATGCATGTATGAACTTGTTAATGAAAGAGATATCGGTTAAGGTATGATATATGTATGAATGAGCACAAATTATCTTGATAAAGAAATTGATCTTAATCGACCTACACAAATCCAAACAAGTTAGTGCAAGATAGAAGCAAGAATAGCATTTCACAATATGATAGTTCAAACATTTATACCAACAAGTATAAAAGAAAAACTTCTTCAAGTATTATCATACGAATGACTTTAATAAGTAGACACATAGATTGACATGTATATGAACAAACATGTTTTCAAATTGACACACAAACAGGAAAAACTAAGAAATGAAGAGGTCATAGGTTAAAACTATCTTAAACAAGGCATAAAATGCGTTCGAAAAATATTGGATAGATCTATGAAATTTTGAAGGACTTAAGAGCTAGATAGATAAAAACAAACTATTAGGTGACTTTAATACAAGTATAAATAATCGAATTTAAGTGTCGGATTAAAAAGTAAACTACCCCAAACGGCAAAAATGCCTACTGTAGAACCGGCTAGCCGGTTCCATTGGTTCAACAGAATCGGCTTTGCTGCAAACAGAACCGGCTTGCAGCAGCCAAGGATTTAGACATAAACAATATTGGAAATAAGAACATTTATACAAGAGCATGTTCCAAGTAGTTCAACCAAACACAAGCATCAGGAAAAAGATCATTTAGATTATAAAATTAATTGCACTAACAATGATGCTACATATATGCCACAAAAGGAAACAAATAGGCACGAAATCTCTTATTGCAATTGAGTCTTTATTTATGAAAAATAAGTATCAAACTTGTTATATTGTTCCATCGCTTGTTTGTTAATTTCAGTTCTTAATTAAAATAATGTGGCTTCAAAAGGAAGATCCTAGATGTAACACCCCCATTTTTACATATAGCAGTGGAAGCTAATCTGGGGTATTACTTCAAGGTACAACAGTCATAATCATAGAAAACGAATCAAAAAGAGTCATTTTTGAAAATAAGTTATCATTCATTATTTCTTCAGAGTTTTTACAAATGAGAGGTTCCCAAAATCTATACAATAAAGTTTGAATGATAACGGTTTTTCCATCTTCATGTCCTCGCCACTCCGTGCCATTAGTTACCTGAGATAAAACATGCTAAAAAGTCAACACAAAGGTTGAGTGAAATCCATAGGTTTAAGTAATATAATTTGAATGCAAGTGTGATATTAGGCTACGTTGATATACACCCGTTATTGAAAACATATTTATTATTGCCATTAGCTCATGAATCCGAAGCCTTAGGGTATGGTGATACGTTATAGCCCCTGCGGGTACCTTTGCCAAAATACCCGCGTGATTTCTAATGATGTGCAATTGGTTATTATAATTGGATACACCAACGGGGAGTCCAACCCAAATAGATCTATTCACAACATTTACGCTTATTATGGAGAGTAATTAACGGTTCATGATTATAGAGACTAAAAGGCAAAGCAGTTACTTAGGCAATAGTAAATTGAAATAGCATACAAAAATAATTACATTCATGTTTATAGCATGTATCCCCCTCGCAGGTTTATAAAAAGATTGAAAAGCAAGCCTATGAACTCACCTGAATGGTTATAGGGAAATTGATAGCAAAGGTATATGAAATAAAAGTAACGGCTTCGTTACAAGCAACCAGGGGTAATATATGTCAAGTCTTAGTTTTATTGAATATGTAAGATTTTACATTGATGTTGGTTTGAATATAAAAATTATCATAACACCATTCGGGCCATCATAATTCAGAAGTCATTCAGTAAACGTTTGAGGAGCTAGGGCACTTTAAATCGTAAACCCAACAACTCAGTCAGAACGTAATACCAAGATGAAACTCCTTAATATGAAGCTCCCTAGTATTGTGGTATGATATGGATCCGGGACATGATTTTTGAAAGCACATCGATGATGAATGATATAATAGTTATAACATAAGCAGTTTTAAGCATTTTATTCAATATCTGGAAATGTAAAGCACGTCAAGCGTTAATTAAAGTTATGACTTGTAATGTTTTAAATGTGTTTTTTTACTTTTTCAAAATGTTACATTTTAGACCCTTGAGTTTAAAGAGTGGCAGAATATACCCTTGGAGTTTGCACTTTTACGACTTTGGTCCCTCAAGTTTAAAAGATATACCAAGTAAACCTTGTACTTTAAAAAGTGACATAATAGACCCTTGTAGTTATAACTTTGATAAAATGACACTTTTAGTCCTTTTAGTTATAAGTTTCTGAAAGTTACGATATATACCCCTTGCATGGATAATTTTTACAAAACATGTCCAAATTGCCATGCAAGCTTATTTTAACATTTCTATAGACATTTATAAGTTTTAATGAACTAAAATATAAAGATTTAACACAACGCAAGTTTAAATTAATGATTTGTTAAATCAAGAAGCAAAACGGGTCATATTAGGGTTTTAAAATGAAAACGCGCAGGTTTTAAGTTCAAATTCTTTCATGACTTAACAAAGCACTTATTTTAATGTTAGTTAAGCTTATTGGATAGATTATAACAATAGTTTACAAGTTTAGCTTATAGATTAAGCAAAAACATGAAATTAGGGTTTCGGGTGTACGATTTTGGATCAAAAAGGTAAAACACATAGGTTTTTGAGTTCAAAGCTTTATATTATGATTTTAGCAAGATAATATAAACATTATGAAGGTATGACAACATAATATAAGCTTAGAGAACCTGGTCTTGAGCTTATAGCTTATAAATGGGTCAAAATAGGGACTTTTAGCTTTGTACGCCTAGAATAACGACTCCGGGGCTTCGTTTATTGGTTTCTTTTGGTTCCTTTCTGAACTTGAGCCTTCTTAAGACCTCTTAGGATCTCTTAGAGCAAAGGATTACTCCTATGTAAGGGTTATAGAGGAGGAAGTGGGGGATGAAGAAAAATGAAGTGTTATGGTTTCTATTTATAGGCGAATTGAACTTGGAGGCCAAGGGAGGTTGTGTAATCTGGTTAGGACATGTAGGAGGTCTATAGGGTGATGAGGAGGGTCTATAGGATGTGTTTGTTAAGCTAGAAATAAGCTAGAATGAGTTGAATACTCCTTTGCATGCCGCGCTAAGAAATGAGAAACAAGGAACCATGTGATCAATTTTATACTATATGAGATGAAGATATTGTTAGGATATCATTTCATCACCAAACATAAAAATAAGAAAAAGATATTTTAGAGAGAGAAAGATAAAAAAGAAAAATGGTTACTTGATCATGAAAAGAAAAATGAGAAGCAACACCCTCTCCACACTTGGAGAGGGTTTTAAATAGATACAAGAGAGGACTATTCTTGTGGGCTTTGAGTTGGGCTGGTTCTTAACACAAATGGGCTTGAGCCCGACCACTGGGCCCAACTAGCTTAACTAAACTCCCGAAAACTACGTTTTCCTATACAAGGCTCGGGATTGATTAAATGACCATCACTTTACTAAATATCACGGTTAACAATCTCCCCCTAAGGGTCGGTCATTCAATTATGGATCCTTCTTGTGACATCTTGAGTCTTGGAGCCTTGTATTCTTGGGAATTCCTTTTGAAGTTCCATTGAGCACGTTTACTTTTGTTATGCAAGTTACGTTGCATAAAGATGGAATAAAGCAAAAATCTTTCCATGAAAATGGTTGCATCTAATTTAATAGATGGAAATTACACTGAGGAACATTGCATCTAATTTAATAGATGGATAATTACATAAAGGAAAATTGGGGGGGTGAATACGTTTTCCTTTTAAAATCTTAAAAATGTTTCGTATCAAATCACCGATCAAGCGTGATATAATATGAAGAGTGTTTATATAAATTCTATACCAACAATACATATTCACATCAATGTTCACATCAATCCATGACACAAACACAATCAAAACTATATAAGCAACACAACACACAATTGCAAATATAAATATAGAGCGATAAATGCAAGTATAAATGTAAAGAGATAAGTAAAAGGAAATGCAAACCGGACACGATGATTTATAGTGGTTCGGTCACGAAGCACCTCTTCGCCCTACTCCACTCCCCGAGCACCAAACTCGAGAGTTATCTTCACTAGTCAACAAGCTCCCTTTAGGCGGAGAAAACCGTACACAACGTTGCTTATATCAATTTCCGACACTAAGCTAGATGTCGAGTTCTAATCTTAGCTAGAACCAATCTATCACGACTTCACAACTTCTTCACTACTTACACGACTTCACAACACAACTTCACAACTACACAACTTCTTCACTTCACAACTTCACTTCACAACTTCCCTACACTTCACAACTTCACTACACTTCACATCTTCCCTACACTTCATATCTTCCCTACACTTCACAACTTTACATCACCAAGACACTACCAAGATCATCATGATCTAACATACCTTCTTATGATCACCATGATCTAACTATTACACAAGTTTGGAATACATGGACTCGATCTATACATTGTGAATGTAAGACATGTCACGAATGCACTAACTAAACTACATAACTTCGCATCTTGATGATAGCGAGAGTTCTTCTCTTGCACTTGAATGGATGGATGATTGGATCACATTTAAACAAACTTATAACAAGTTAAGTGATCAAAGAAAAATGTTTGAAAGAAGAGTTTAGATCTGAGAAAAACTATGTACAAAGAGGTAAGAAAATCTGTAGAAACAGTCCACTATTTATAGGGAAAAATATTAATTTTTTATTTGGGTGGCCCCCTTAATTATACAAGGGTGGTCCCCTTAATTATGGCCGGTCCCCTTAATTAATTAAGGGGGGCGCCCATTTTTCAGACGCTCCCTTTTTTGTCTTTTTATGGGGAAGGTTTTTCTGGAACTTTCTAGCCGTTTTTGGGTAGAAAATTTGAATTCAAAATGTTTATTTTGAATAAAACATTTCTTATAAATACAAAAATGTTTTGTATATGTTTTTTAAAAATGTTTGTCCCATTTTATAAAAAAATGTAAGGTTTGAAAAAATAAAAAATTTCTTTGATCATTCAACAAATTAAAGTTTGTTTGTTCATACCTTTAGTGATTTACGTCGGGTGCGAATTTAAATTTGTTGTTGAAGAAAACATGAGACGTCGAAAGATGTTGACGTATGAATTGATGATTTGTGATTACGAGTAACTTACGCACTTTACGTTATGTGTTATAAGTTACATGCTTGTCATCACCAAAACATGAAGAGAATGTATAGATTAAATATCGTAATGTAATATTTCTACCAACAGTCTGGAAAAAGGTCGATACGGCGTATCGAGAGTCTTCGATACGGCGTATTGGGGATTTCTTGGAGTAGGGACCACGTTCAACATCTTCCAAAATATTTTATTTCCATATGGCTTGAATATGGCGTATTGGTCTTTCCTGGATACGACGTATAAGATATTGTTTCCTGCATATGTGTTTACAATTTTTGACAATTAGAGAATTAAAAACAAGTTAATTCGCGAATTCACATGAGCCTAACAAAGTCTGGGGAGAACAAGAGGTGCATTTAAATGAATCAATTATTAGTACTCCCCCTCAATTATAGAATAGTATATGAAAAGCCTGGAGAGTGATTTTGTTGATCACAGTTATACAATTTTGAAAGAATTTGAATTTTCTTTTTAGAATATCTTGAAAAAATTGTGCCTCACCAGAGGAAAATAAGTGAGAATATATCTTATTTATCCATCATTTTTTCCTTGAAAACTTCCTTTTGAGAATATCAAAACTGATGAATGTTTTATATACATTGCTCAAGACCGAGAAGATATGAACTTCCCGTTGTGTAGGATAAATGTACATAAATGAACATTTTCCTTTCTTTGGAGACCGAGTCCTAAGCTGGCATTTACTTAGAAGTCGTAGGAAAAATTTGAAGAGACATGTTTTGAAAGCATTTGAAAACTCTCGCTAGACGAAACTCATATATTCTCCTGTGTCTAATATTAATCAACATATTCTAGGTCGCAAATGGTGAACGTGATTTACGAGAGACAGTCTAGAAGGATTCAGCGAGATTGGTTATGATTTTGAGAAAATTCTTTGATTTTGTATTTGCTTTATAGGTTTTTATATTTGTATTTTCCTTTTTCTGGTTTTATATTTTGTTGGATTTTGTTTTTTCTGAAAAATTATAATACATAAGAATTACTAGAGATTTTGCAAGACTTCAATTTCTTTAGGAGATAAACTGCACATCACCAAGGCGACGACGAACCAAATTTTGAATGGTCTACAGGAAGAGCTTTGGTGAAAAAGGTCGTCCAGGTGGAAAACCATATCCGTCTTGACAAAATACAGTTTCAAATTGTAACCCATTTCCACGGTTCCATTATGAAATGGTAGCGGGACAGCGATGTGTTGTTGTTCTGTGGAGTGATGGACCGGGTTGCAGGATATGGCTATTGCTGATTTCGAATCACGCAGATTTGAAATCTTGTTGAAGTGAAAGCCATAATCAGTTAACTGTGTCCGCATCCAAAGGACTTGGGCACAACAAGCGGATAGAGACACATATTCTGCATCCCCCAGCGTAAGACAACGCAGTACAATCTTGTTTCTTGAGACCATCTAATAACCAACTTATTCGCCTAAGAAAGAAATTTTTTGTGCTCCACCAGAAGTACTCTTGAAGGTGTCTTTTACAGTCGCATAGGCAGCATCTGAAAATCCGGTAGTTCAATAACCAGAAATCCGTCGTAATACCGAAGTCCCGTATTAACGTTTCCCCGGAGATAACACAAATCCTTTTAACCTCCTTAGAGTGTGCTTCTAGGTTGGGCATAGCCTGGTACCGAGCACATAAACATTGGCATGTACAATGTCCAGTCTGCTTGACATAAGATATATTAAGGCACCAATCATGCTACGATATTTGTAGCAATCAATTGGAGACACCTTTTGATCAAGGTCAAGCTTGTCTTTGATCTCCATTGATACCAACGGATCAAAAGTATTCCATTATATTTTTTAAGGATTTCTAACACGTAGTTTTTGGACTGGTTTTATAAAGGATGCCCACGTGGGGATTGGTTAACTTGTAAACCAAGGAAAAACGTCATTTCCCCCATCATTGACATTTCGAAGCGGCTTTTCATAAGGTCAGAAAATAGTTGGGTATACATAGGGTTTGTAGAACCAAAGATAATATCATCAACATAGACATGTACCACTACATGCAACAGTCGAAGCGTCTTATAAACAGCGTTGATCATTGAGTGCTTTGAAGAAGTGATTCTATAGAGAAACGTTGACAATTCCACGTACCATGCACTGTGGTGCTTGCTTTAACCCTACATGCCTTCTTTTTAACTGTAAGACATGCTTTGATGATCAGCATCGATAAACCTTCAGGTTGACACACGTACACGTCTTCTTTTAACGTACCATGCAAGAAAGCAGTTTTCACGTCCATTTGAAACACAATGAACGATTTGTGTGCAGCATATGCCAAAAATATCCTAATAGCTTCCATTCTAGCAACCGGAGCGAAGGATTCTTCGAAATCTATTCCTTCCTCTTGGCGGTAAGCCCCTCACAATCCAGACGAACTTTTTGGATACCGTGTTCTCTTTCATCTTCCTTTTTTATAGCATAACCATTTCAAAACGTAATAGGTTTTATTGTTTATCCAAAAGAGGAACTAACACCCGCAATGACATCAAGCCTTTTAAACTGAAGAAGCTCTTCTTGCATTGATTCAATCCATGCAGGGTCGGTCATAGCCTCTTTGACATTCTTTGGTTCCATAGTGCTTACCGTTAATGCGTACATGCACATGTCACCATCGGATCGCATTGATCCTTCCTGCAGAACTGTCAAGAGTGGATCTCCGATCACTTGTGCCGCAGTAGATGGGGTGATCCTAGTCCATTTAAACTCATGAGGATGGGTGGTAAACGTAAGCATGAATCGATTGGATCGACATATTGTGAGTGATGAAGAATTCAGCATCACATGAGGATGGAGAGCAAAGGATTTGACAAACGTAATCATCGAACATAAAGCAGTTGGAACATTGTCAGCATTTTTGTTGCGGGTTATGCTGAACATGGTTGTTGAGTGTCGAGCACGTCAACATCCTTAAGTATTATTGGAAAAGTTGTAGCTTAGAGAGGAAATTATTGGTGGTCGTGTTGTGTCGCTGGTGAAGTAGTATGCCGTTGGAGTCTGAAGAATTGAAGGTCTATGATCCAATCCGTAGCAATCTGAGCAGATGACGGTTGACCACCAATATAATCATCATACATAGCTTCGAACAGTAAATCCAATTCACGTTCAGTTGGTTTTTGAGATGTTATTGTTGACGGAGCATAAGTAAGATCGAGTCCTGAACTGATTTGTCCAGAAGTCATGCTTTGAAGCCCGTTTTGAACTGCTTTGATCAAAAGCCATTGCTGAAAGCTCATCAAATGTCACATTCATTGTCTCCAATGAATTTCTTTTGTCTTCGGTTGTAAAACCCTGATAAGCACAGAATCACATAATAACCAATAAAAAACAATATCACCTTTTGCACCAAGCCTTCCCAATATCTTCATGATCCGTTCTTGTATAACCAAGAGCCCCGAATACATGTAGAAAGGGAGATATCCGGTATTCTGGTTCTGCCGTTAAAGAGCTCGTATGGTGTTTTTGTTAAATCGATATCGACGATCAATGATGAGCGTTCGTCGAAGCGTCTTATAAACAGCGTTGGATCAATTGTGCCTTTGAAGAAATGATTCTGTAGGAGAAACTTTGACAGTTCATCGTACCAACATTCGATTTCTTCGTTCCACTACTCCATTTTGTTGAGGAGTACGGACAGAAGACGCTTGGTGAGAGATGCCAACACTATCAAAGTATTCTTTAAGGATTTGATTTTTGAATTCTGTGCCATTGTCGGTTCTTATGATGATGACAGGTGACTGAAGAAGGACAGTAATTCGCTTCAGGAAGGTTTTAATCACTTCTGGTGCTTCATCTTTTGATCTGAGAAAATGTACCCAAGTGTAACGAGAGTAATCGTCCACAATCACCAAAACATATCACTTTCCATTTATGCTAGCAATTCTCA
>BQNB010003716.1:63591-107189 GCA_026074375.1 Tanacetum coccineum | reverse complement strand
TGATAAAGAGGTAAAAAAACCAATTAAACCCATTGTTAGCACTCACCTTTAGTGCTAGATACCAAAGAAAAATTCAAAAAAGAAAAAGAAAACTATACACCATTAAACCTTACCTATGTCAAATGTTTTATAATTAAATTATTTGATACCTCTGTACGTATGATTGTGCGTTAAAGTTGGTATTGCTATTATAATGAAGTGCGAAGGTTGCAAACTTTAAAGTTCGTTTGAAGTAGTGTGCTTATCATAAGTATGAGGAAAACAAGTATCCCCAAAAGAAAGAAAAGTATAAAAGAGTAATAAGGCAAAATTCAGCCAAAGTGTGATGAAAAAGGAAGGAAGTAAGTGTATTTGCGGATATTGTGGATAATAATTTAATTGTGTACCTTTTTGACATTTTAAACCCGAGAAATACCAAAAAAATAAATTCACATCATTCCATTCCATATCTGAACCATATAAACCAAATAAAACTCATTTCTTTTGATAATTATGCTGGGTGCTTACACCCCATCAGATTTGTTTAGTTTCTTGAACAAGCATATGGTAATTTGAATGAATCATGATTGAGTGAATGAGTGACTTACTTACATAATTTATTCCACTATATATGAGGGAGTGTGAAATCAAACTGATCCTTAAAACTCGTGAGTTTCTTAGTCGCGTTATCTTAGCTTGTGATCATTAATTTGTTTTATTCTTCCACATATATCAAAACGAAGTACTTTCGCTTTGATTGCTTGAGGGCAAGCAATAGCTAAGTATATGAGGATTTGATAACGCTTTAATTATACATAAAATATACCTCGTAAATATGTTATTTAGCTATATTAATATATTAAATATCATGTCTTTAGGTACTTATTTGTGTATTAGTTGTTTTAGGGTAAAAAGAAGAAAGGAGGACTGAAAACCCAAAAGATATTCGTTAAAAATGCTAACAGTCTTTAGAAGGACTTGGAAGAAAGACTTAAAGACAATTAATAAATTTGCACCAAAGTGCGGCGCACATAGAAAAAAGTGCGGCGTACATAAGGCCTGGGAGAGAGAAATTTATTACATAGGCCAAGTGCGGCGCACTTTCTACTGTAGTTACAAAATATCATTTAATCATTGCATTGAAGTGAAGATGATGAGGTGTCATTTTATATACTTTTTCGGGGTCATTTAACCTCTTAAATCATGCAAATTTCACTAAAATACATGCTTAATCATTTTTTTTATTTTTAGCACTTAGATGGCTTTTGGAGGAAATACACATGACTTGGGCTCATTTAGAGAAGAAAGGGACAAGATTACAACTCTACACCAAAGTCGAAGAAAAAAAGGGCACACAGACCCTGGAGACGGCGTCACAATTACTTGTGACGACGTCAGAACAGTAAAGAGACGGCGTCAGGAAATTTATGACGGCGTCAGGACTTAACCGACATAATGAAGCCCTAGAAGATTCTGGGAAGCGACGTTGTCAGGATTACAAAGCGACGTCGTCGCGATTATTTTTCTATATATACAAACTCAGTTTTAGGATTTTAAGTGTGGAACTCGAGAGTCATTATTAGGGTACGAATAATGCCAATAGTTAGGCCGTTTTTAGGGTTTAAAAACCCTCTTGTATCACAATAAACCCCATGTTTTGATCAGTGAAGTTCTTTATCTTTTAATCTTTCAATATGTCTATGTGTTGTCTGATTAATTATCGTTCTTCGCTTCTCTTTAACATGCTAGGCTAGATTTTATAGTGTTTTCTTATGATTGCATGAGAATTAGTTTATAGATCCTTTTAATATTGCTTCTGGTTGATAGGTGTGCGCGTTAGGCTTTAGAAAACTAGCTTCTTAATTGCTTGCGAAGACGTCTAGGGAAATGTGATTGTGTAGAAAGGATACCATCGGTAACAGTCTTCACACTACCTTACCCATTTATGGTTGATCACCTTTTAAGTGTTTTAATGCATGTAATATACTCTTAGGGTCCTTGGAATAGTCTTCATACTACCTTACTTGTGAGTTGCCTTAACGGAATATTACATAGACGGCGGATTCGTGTAATTCGTTCATGACTTAGGAAATACTTACACATCGCATCACAAGAGTGCCAAAGCAATATGATTAGGAGAATCAAACTAAGGATCATGTATGATTAAGTAAACACATTTATTTACCTATACGCGTTTCCATAGTAGTTTAGATTTATTTTTAGTTATTTAGTTTAAATTAGCTTAAAACCAAACCCCCTTCAAAACCGAGATTTTACCTGCTTTCTTAAAAATATAAAAATACAAAAATAATCTTCTTACAATCCCCTTAGACCATAGTTACGTTTAGTTTGAGCCTTCCTAACCTATTCCCCTAACAACCCCTAAGACTTGCCTATACTACACTACAACGGTTAGGTACTCTGCCTAGGGAGTTGTAAAACCTGGTGTGTTTACAACGACCGCATCTGAAGACCTTTCACTAGATTTTGGCAATAACTACCCAAGTTTAGGAGGTTATTTGGAGCCTATAAATAGTGGCCTAATCTCGTAGTTTACACACACAACAATACACAATCTACACAATCACAAGAATCAAGAAGGTTTACGAAATTGGGTTGAACTAGCTTGTAGTTCATCCCTTTCTAGCTGATAAACAACCAATAAGAACAACTTTGGGGTTAGAATTCGAGTATTAAGCAGCTGTGATAGAGTTCTTAGTAGTTGGAATTGTAACTTGGGTAATTTATAGTTTTTGTTTAAGAAAACTTATGAAATCATCAACATTTGCTCTTGGAACTTGGTATAATCTTGTTTATCCTTTGAATATGATTATTACTAAATTGTTTAAGTTCATAATGTGTTTTGTTACTGATGTCATCAAATAACGTCTCATTATTAGCATCATTTATCCCAGCTGTATTGCTCGTTTTACATTATTTTATAAATGAATCGATACTTAATAGCTTATATTTATGAATTTCATATATTAGCGAGCAAATGGTGAAAGTTAGTGAAAAGCACGCATTTTTGAGCATAAACAAAGAATTCAAGAATGTCTACTGATTCTGACAACCAATATGCCATATCAATCTAGACAAATACGACGTATCCCAAGACTTTGACGAATTCAAAATCATTGCCTGACTTTGAAGAATACGTCGTATCCACATATGCAGATACGCCGTATATGAAACATTGGTCAACATTCAGCAAGCAAGATTACTATCAATAAGCCATATTCACATCAGCAAATACGACGTATCAGTGACCTAACTTCAGAAAAGCATCCACGAAGAGAAGACCTAATATGCCGTATCCAGAAGAATCCATACCCCATATTCAGAGACGATTGATGAATATTTTGGAATATTATATTCATAGAGCCCACGCCAAGTTACCCAATACGCCGTATCAAACCCTTTCAATACGGCGTATCGACCTTTTTCCAGAGCTTATAATTAGAAAACCCTAAACTCGGTTTTCAGTATGCAAGTGAAGCCCTAAACCATCAAGTTCGATATCAGACGATTTTAGAAGCTAAAGAAGTTAGCAAAGTGCTTAAGATCAATAGGAAAACTCTTGTAATCTCTATACTCCGCTATACGCATTCGGTTAGCATATTGTTTTCATTACTTTAATCATTCGTCTATGATATTGTGAGATTTTACAATGACTATGGGCTGATACCTTTAGGTATCAGCCATGTTTATGACAATTTAATGTTTGGTTTGTTTATACCGACTGTTTATTTATTTGTTGCATGTTGATTATGTTTATCCCTTCATATCTGTTTATGTTTGATTATGTGTTATTTATCATTCAACTGGATCTAGTGATACGGACCAAGTAGGCTAGAGTCTAGGATAAATAAAACATACATCTTATATATGTGACTCTGGATTATAGGACTATAAATTTATGCCCCTAGTGCTCCCCTGGTTAAATGATTGGTAGAC
Source organism: Tanacetum coccineum (assembly GCA_026074375.1). Classification (NCBI taxonomy): domain Eukaryota; kingdom Viridiplantae; phylum Streptophyta; class Magnoliopsida; order Asterales; family Asteraceae; genus Tanacetum; species Tanacetum coccineum. The sequence goes on along the minus strand of BQNB010003716.1, from coordinate 103,253 downwards.
TAAGTGGTGACTTAGGATTACTAATAACATTATGTTTCCTTGCTTTGGATCATGATGGACCGTAGACTACCAGCATATATATAACGATTGAACATAAGTGGGTAAACCCTCGATGAGCTAGGTTTCAATATTCACCAATGTTGTCTCCAAGATAGATTATAATCAGCGGTGTAAGCTTTTTGCGGGTTTAGGTTAATTGTGACAGGATTAACTATAATATAAACCTAGAGTTTATGGAGAAGAACCACATAGCTTAAGATTGATTTAACAAGAATGAAGTAATACAATCATTGCACACATAGACAATTCATGCGTTTTATTATATTAAATTGGCTAATACGTTTTCCTTACATTTGTGCTAGACCGCTTCTTTATCGTTTGTTTATCTGCTTATGTGTGTTAATTGCCTTACTTGTCATCATTTAGTTTAGATTAAACCAAAACTTGTGCCAGTCTCTCAGGCTAACCCCTTCCCCCCCTTGCATTAGTTTAGGTTTAAGTAGAATTAATTAGGATAAATTAGAACTAACCTAGATAACTAAAATACTGATAGATTTAAGTATTAACGCTCAGTCTTAGTTATCGACACCCTACTTACCAACGAACCTACAGCTGATCAGGTACACTGCTCGTTAGTGTTAGTCAATAGGTAAAGTCGGCAAAATATAAATAGTAAAACTTGATAATAATAATTACCTATACAACGATAGCACATCAGTTACTATGAATACGGAGTAGTCGTTTATGTTTGTTTGGGCTTAAAAAGGAATCGTGATGTAAACATACTAAATACTAATGTTTATGGCTATAATCATAATAAACTCAATATTGGATTATTTAGATACTTTTTGAATGTTTGATTTATCACATATGGTAGATATAGGTCGAAAGACTCTATCATCGTGTTTCGATTTTGCGTTGTTTGTCTAAGAACGATTTGATGTTAGTCTTGTGAGAATTGGCTAACAAAACATTTATCAACCTAAATATGAATATGTTTAATGCTTAATCACATGTCTAACAAACTTGATTAAGAGAGTTTCATTATTATTATATCCATACATAAATTGATCTTTAAGCATTTGACATACTAAGGATTAAAGGCCGAAATGATTCCTTGTTATATGAAATAGTTAATCGCTTGAATGACTACCCATTTATTCATGCTTTTATGCCTTAATTTATGTGTGCATTCTTATTTGTATATTTTTCCTCCTTGTTCTCAGCCCAAATAAACATTGTTTTAATCACTTGGATACAAAAGTAGTCAAATTAGAAAATCGTGTCTTTTATAATCAGTCTTTGGATTCGTGACAAATCTAGACACATTCTTGCAAAACTTATTAACTTTTGAGAACACCAATCTCGTGAAACGACCTGGTCTTACCCTAAATCTATACTATATACAGGGGTTACACTTTACCCGTTTGTTGGTTTGAAATTCGGTAAAAACTAGTTATATAAATTTAAAGCTTTTACAACACATCAATAATAACCCACCGGGTCTTGCCTATATTGCACTACAATGATTATGTACTCTGCCTAGATGGGTTGTAAAACTTATGCGTTGCAACCCACAGCATCAAAGGCTATTTTTAGAAGTGTTGTGAAGCACATAAATGACACGTGTAGTCAAAATAAGATTTGTTCCTCCACGTGTTTCGGGAGTTAGATACTATTGGGGCCCTTGTTGAAATGATCAGATGTTTGCATGGTCGTGCTTAAAGTGTAGTCAAGATGAATCTTGTTACGTGTGGTAAATTTTTTCAATATCTAAAACGAGAAATATAATCGTTAAATAATGGTATGACTTTGATCCGTATCAAATTTTGACAAGGTATATGAAACAAAAGGATGATTATGAATAAACCAATGATACTAAGACGTTTGCGAAACTACAGTCAGGTATTCGAGGAGCGTTGACATGTTGCTAGACATTTACCAATGTTAGTATAATATATTTAGGTCTAATATCACGATAATGTATCATAGTTGTCACGAAATCCTTCTATATGTAGCAAACAAAAAAACCCATTTATGACCCTTAAAGTTTGTTTTTTGACATTTTTTGTGTTGAGTTTGACCTCTTCAGCAGGTTGCATATCTCATTTTTTTTCATTTTGTTTATTGCCTATATGGAGAGCCACATAAGATAATTAAAAACACATGTATACATTATACACATCACAAACACACTTCATCTTCTTTCTTTATTTCTCATCACACATATTTGTTTTACAACCATTCACAACTACCCACCGGGTAACCATCGCCAACAACCTGCGACATCACAACCCCACTAGTACCACGACAACCGGCCATGGTTTCACCCACATACACAAGAATACGTCACCGCTAACGAACATAATCAACATGTACCACCAACACCACCGAACCAAACACCCACCAACACCACCAATATTAATCTCCACAAACCCATCACACATAAACCCAAACACCCTCCAAACCCTCTTCACATCTTGCAACCACTCTTGTCACATGTTCATAAACACCACCACCCCTGATGGACATGTGGAGCCTGTTGATGTCATCAATCTTAAAAGAGTTGTTTTACATAGCTTAGTTGTCGTGTCTGTGTTTGCCAAAATAAAGAATGAATGGTATAATAGAATGGCGCTGTTAAACGCGTTTAGTGGAGAGTTGATTGGGTTTGGTAGATCTGTTTGTGATGGTGCATTAACTGCTTTTGTTTATAATGTTATGGTATCAAATACTATGTTAGTTTGAAATGGGCTTGATGTTCAAGATTTGAAAGAAAATTTATTCGAGTGTGATGTTTTGACTTTTGGATCTAAAAAACAGTGATTTTTGTAGGATTTACATTTTTTTATATGGGGAACAACAACGAATTCTAGATCTTGTATAATGTGTTTTATAAAGTTTATTTTTAGGGCTCTTTCTTTGGATGTGTTTATGTGCTTGTTTTATTTGTTTATCTGTTGATATGAAGATTGAAGATGAATATGAATATGAGATTAGTTTGTAAAGAAAGAAGAAGAAGATGGTAAATTAGTCATTTCATCAATAATAATTTTAATAAAATGAGGGTATTTTTTAAAATATAGTGAACTATTATTTTTTGCAAATGTATGTATTGTGACATTGATGGTAACTTGTATGACGTAGGCGTTACCAGGCTGGGAGGGTCCAAACTTAACATAAAAAAAGTCCAATAAACAAACTTTAAAAAGGTCATAAAAGCAATTTTTTGTTCGCTACATATATTAAGATTTCGTGACATCTATATATTCATTTCGTGCCATTAGCCCATATATTTTATGATTATGACATTCGCAAGGTAGGAGCTATTGAGATAAGCTCATATCACTAGTAGAATATTTATACGACGAAGATAACATGAGCCTATGTTTATACACACACTTATACAACGAGATACAACCATAATAAGTAGATCAATATATTTATAGTAATTATAATAATTATATTATTATTATTTCACTAGATTACTAAACGATCGACAGTATTCATTTAATGAATAATTAACGAAAGGCCATCTAATTAATATGTATTGTACATGTTAAATAGTTAAGTCCAAAAATCAATATAGATGGACTATATTATAAAATAGGGGGACGACCAAGGGTAAAAAGAAAGGAAAGAAACCATAACTTGTAACCTAAGAAATTGTATTGTATTAGGAGAGTCTTAGACTCACCCTATAAAAACAAATCCCTTAGAAACAAGTTGGTGATTCTTTTTCTCTATTTTCTATCTCAAAAACCGATTAATATATTATCCCTTTAGGGTTATATATGTAGAATTCAATTAAACAAAAACCTAGGGTTTCATTGTTGATCGTAATAGTTTAGAACTAGCATTCGGGTTGTAATCCATGACGTGTAGTGTGGACTATTCAATATAAAACACATACTTTGGTGTTTAGTTATGTTTTGTGGGTTTTTAGATTAAGAACAAAGTGTTCTTTAAGCTCCGTTTCTTGCTCGAATCAAATACCAAGAGGTTAGTATTTTATGTTATGTTGTTAATTAAATGCACACCATACACATCCCTTTGGAACGATCTTCGCTGCGTATATTACATGATAATATAGGTTATTAGATAACTAAATCCCATCATAACCACCATAAGCAAAACCAATTATACAGAAGTATATGTGACGGTCTAACATATTGATAACGCTCAAATCGAGTATATTTTTAGGAGTGTTATTTGTATTTTATACATGTTATTTGGTTAAACTAACAAGCTTTTTAGCTCCTGTTCGTACAAAGTTGTGTCTTGTGTTTTTAGTTAGTCAAAGTCAAGAAAAGTGAAGAAATAGCGAATAAATGAAGAAGTGTGCATGTATGAAGATATCTCGCCAAGTACAAGTCTCATGGAGCATAATCAAGAAGGATAAAGTAATAACTTTGTTGTTTCCAAGACTCAAAGATAGTGCAAGAAGTGTTTTCAAGAAGAAAGAAGAGGCACGACATTATAAATAAAAAACATGGTCAAGCCTAAAGAAAAGTTGTGACGACCGAGATTTGAGCAGGTCAGTTTATACCATTAGATGTGGCTAAGAGTTCATTTTATGTGTTTAAGTGTGTGCTATGTGATTTTAAGTGTGCTAAGTGTGTTAAGTATGTGCATGATATCATTTTGAGGTGTTGGGCATCTCATTTTGAGTATGTTTGTGTTGGATTATGAGTATTCCATTTGTTCACGTTTAGTGATAATGGAAAGGATTGGCGTATTGCATGTAATGCTACGTCAATAGTTGGATAATTTAGCGATAAGCGTTTATGATAATCGTGGCATTTTAGAAATGAAATAAGTGAGTGAAATATGGAAGTTTGTGGCAAACTTTCTAAAAATGGAAAGTGGTTTGGTGAAATGAAAGTTATTTTTAGAAAGGTTAGTAAGTAGCGTTTAAGTAAAAAGGTTTAATCAAATTAGCTTAAGTTTTTATAAAAATTTAAGGAAATAAAGTAAAGTAGTTAATTAGTAATATAAAAAAATGTATGCATATATAGGGGCGTCCGATTTAAGGTTTTAAGGAAAAAAAAGTTATTTTCTTTTAGGCTTATTTGAGTTGGGCTAGGACTCAAAGAAATAATTATAAAACCAACTTGGCCCATCTCTTCTCCCCTTTTTATTGTTTCCCTAAGATTCAAGCCTCCCAAAACCCTAAGAAGTTGTTTTTTTTCATTTGTGGATCCAAGAGTCATTCAAGAGTGTGGTTTAGGTGCTAATCATCAAGGTAAGTGTGTTTAACCTAGTTTAATTAGTGCATTCATGTAACAAAATCAATGATGGATTCTATGGTTTCATAAAATATAATATATTAATGATATATTATGATTGTGGTATGATTAGGGATTGATTTGGGTCATGATCATGCAATTGGTTAGGTTAGATTTGCGATAAAATCTTGATTTAGGATGAGCAGGATTTAGGGCTGTGTTTATGAGTGATTATCTCCATGATGGTAATAGTTTTTTTTTATGATTCTGGACTCTAAACAGTAGCTCATTGAATGTACTTTCTAGAAAATCAGACCTCGAAAGTTTTTAAGGTCGGGAAGCCATTCAAATGTTGTTTACCCTAAAAGTTGTCAAAACAGTAAATACGGGTTAGATTTAGGTCATGTTTGTGAGGGTAAAATCCTAACTTAAAATTTGAATTGAGCTTAGCCCTTATACAGGAGTTTAGTTCAATGTGTCTATTAACAATCCCCTAAAGGAGAGCTTCTGATTTGATGTCTAAATATGGTTTTTAGGTCCAAACTTTTTAGTATGCAATCAGATCCGAATTGGGACTGTTTTGAAGTTTGATTTTCTTAGGAGTACTTGTGCATGTAAATGGCTTTTGAAAATCCAAAGGTAGTAAATATATTTATAAATGAACATGGGTGATTTTTGGTATGAATTATGAGGGTCATTGAGTAAGGGTTTGGAGCAGGGGCGGACCCAGCTTATAGCACGGGTGTGCACGTGCATACCCTGCGATTCGACGGGTTAGTGTAAAAAAAAAAAAAATTTAAGTAATATACATGGAGTGCATACCTTCAAAGTTGAGTGTATACCCTATGTTGAAATCCTAGGTCCGCCACTAGTTTGGAGTACGTAAAGTCATGATAAAATTCTGCAATTTAGAGTTAATTATAAGTAACTAGTGGAAGGAGTTAATGGAGTGGTTAGGTTTGGGCATGGTGTCGAGGTGACCCATGAAGGTTAATTAAACCCTTAGACATCCATCATATGAGTGTTACATGGACATGAGCTTTTAGCTTAGTCGCGTGTAACACATTTGTGTTTGTATTGTGTAGCTTGTGGGAATATTGTTTGGCAAGCTACTTGTGTGATACGCTCCATGGCTTAGTGATCAATTGGAGTGGGTTTTGTGATACGCTCCATGGCTTAGTGATCAACTAGAGTGGGTTTTGTGATATGCTCCATGGCTTAGTGATCAATTGGAGTGGGTTTTGTGGTATGCTACATGGCTTAGTGATCATATTGGTGTAGTTCTGCGATAGAGGATGACCGTAATCGTGTGATGTATTGGTTTGATTGAATTTGATTTGGTTTACATGATAGCTTATATGGTAGTTCATTTATTGTTATGCAGTGTTTTCATTTATCACAGTAATGATTTAATTAGATTTATATCGTGTCTTAAACCTATGACTCTCACCAACTTTATATTGACGTTTTAAGCATCATTTTTAGGTGAGTATCGGGATGATAAGAAGGATATTAGGAAGAGTGGCTAGAGAGACCCTAGGCATTGCTTGTGGAGTTGTCTTTTCTAGTCTTTAATTCCTGTTCAGTGACTGACATTTGATTGCTTAATCTACTTGATGTGGAGATTGTTAGGTTTTGATCATTTTTTTCGTGTATGACTTTAATTTAGTAATGCAAGAATCCTCTATTATGTGTGGGGTTATATGGTCATGACAACATAGTGTCCATCTGATTATTCTCTCATTTATGATTTCTTATAGTAGACACCATTATGTTGTGATGATATCTATGATGTTACGCCTCGTGTTTCCGCCTAGGCGGGGTGTGACATCATAGAGCTACTTGAGGTGCTTGACGTGCTTGGTTTTTAGGTTAGAACTAGTTTTAGGTGTTTATGGTTTTCGTAAAGGTTTAGGTTAGAATTAGGGTTTTGTTTAGGGTTTAGGGTTAAGATTAGGGTTTTAGAATGATTTGGGGTTTAGTTTCTTGGTTTAGAAGTTGTGCTTTAAGTGTTGTAACTTGTGTTAAAGTGGTGGTAAGAAATAAACATGATTTGGGAGGGAAAATGACCTAGTTTGAATTCTATGCATGTTTAACTTGTACATTGGGCTTTAGAAGGTTGTACTAGTGTTTAGGAGGGAAAATACATTCAAAAATAACTTGTACACTTGCTTTAGACATTTGTACACTGCTGTCCTTACTACATGAAATTCGGGTTTTGGATAAATGTGAACGTATCTTGTATTGTTTGAAATACTGTGGTAAAATAAATTTTGGTATGTTAAATTGATAATGTACTTTGGTCTATATCAATGATATTAGAACATAGACTTGACATATTAGGATGTTTACATGATATAAACATAGTTATAGTTGGCATTGGTTGTTGCGTGAGCTTGTTTAGTTTGCTATGTAAGTTACGTTAACTTCGTTCAATGAAGCAAAATATTTCCTGTGAAATTGATTCTTTATATATATCATAAGTGTAAATGACATTGGTGAAATTTGTGAGTTGTTATAGTCTTCCCTCTAAAGGAAATCTCGTCCTGAGATTTAGTTGGATGCAGGAGTGGTGTTTGAGAATAGATGGGGATACTTAGCATGGATTTGATCTTCACGTTCCCATGTAAATTCTGGTCCTCTCTTAGAGTTCCATCTTACTTTGATTATAGGGATACGACTTCGCTTTAGTTGTTTGACTTCTCGATCCATGATTTCTATGAGTTCTTCTACAAAGTTGAGCTTATCCTCAAGCTAAAGTTCTTTCATTGGAATGACGAGGGTTTCGTCAGATAGGCATTTCTTGATATTAGAAACGTGGAAAGTATTGTGGACATTACTGAGCTCTTCAGGAAGCTCAAGTGTATATGCCAATGGATCAACCCTTTTAAGGATCTTAAATGGTCCAATGTACCGGGGGTTAAGCTTTCTTCGCTTTCTAAATCGGATGACATATTTTCGAGGTGAGACTTTTAACATAACACGATCTCTGACTTGGAATTCCAAAGGTTTTCGCCTTACATTGGCATAACTTCTTTGTCGGTCTCTTGTAGCTTGCAAGCGTTGTTAAATATGTACTATCTTTTTGGTGGTTTCATGGATTATCTCTGGTCCCGTGAGTTAAACATCTCCAACTTTGGCCCAGCAGACAGGTGATCTACACTTTCGACCATAAAGTACCTCAAATGGTGCTGCCTTAATACTGGCATGGTAACTGTTATTGTAAGAAAATTCTACCAATGGTAGGTGTCTTTCCCATCCTTTTCCAAAATCTATAACTACAGGGCTTCTAAGCAGATCTTCGAGTGTTTGGTTGGTTCTTTCACTTTGTGATCGGTTTTGAGATGATATGCCGTACTCATGTCTAAATGAGTACCCAAAGCACTCTGCATTGAATGCCAGAATCTGGATGTGAAATGACTGTCACGATCCGAGATGATGGATATCGGCACTCCATGCCGTGAACTTTTTCCTTATATTACAACCTTGTAAGGGTTTCCATGCTATATGTTGCATTGGTAGGATAAAATGTGCTGATTTGTAAGCGGTCTACAATGACCCCAATTTATGTCAATGTCCGCTTTATGTTTTAGGTAGTTTTGTAACGAAGTCCATCTTTATTCGTTCCTATTTCCATGTAGGAATCTATGGTTATATCAGTAAGCCGGATGGCTTCTGACATTCTGCTTTAACTCTAGAGCATGTTAAACACTTGCCAACATATTCAGCGTGATTGCCTTATGTTAGCCACCATAGAGGTTTCTTTAGATTCCTATACATCTTGTTAGAACCTGGGTGAATGGAATACTTTGATTTATGGGATTCATGCATGATTAAGTCTCTTAAATTACCAAAGAGTGGTAACCAACTTCGATTCTTGATACATCGGGTTCCATCAAGACATACTTCAAATGCTTTGTCCATTCCTCGTAGGTTCTCAGCTTTGATGTTTTCTTCTTTGATTGCCTCAGTTTGGGCTTCGAGGATTTGTGATGGTAATTTTGTATGAAGAGTCATTACTAATGATCTAACTCGAAGTGGTTTGATTCGTTCCTTCCGGCTTAAGGCATCTGCTACAACATTTGTCTTTCCAGGAATGGTAGCGAATCTCACAATCATAATCTGCGAGCAATTCTAACCAACGAAGTTATCTCATGTTCAACTCTTTCTGATTAAGGATATGCTGAAGACTTTTATGATCAGTAAACACAGTACATTTTGTGCCATACAGATAGTGTCTCTAGATTTTAAGAGCGAACACAACTGCTCCTAATTCGAGGTCGTTTGTGGTATAGTTTTCTTCATTAGGCTTGAGTTGTCAGGATGTATATGCAATAACTTTTTCTCTTTACATTTACACTGCTCCTATGCCTTGATGGGATGCATCACAGTAAACAACAAAATCGTCGTTTCCTTCTGGTAATGGTAAGATTGGAGCTTCACATAGCTTTTGTTTTAACAGTTGGAAAGCTGACTCTTGGTCTTCTCCCTAGATATACTTCTTGTTTTTTTAGGTTAATTCAGTCAAAGACTTTGCAATCTTCGAAAAATCTTCGATGAATCTCCGATAGTAGCCGGCAAGTCCTAAGAATTAGCGTACTTCTATGGGTGTGGTAGGAGATGCCCAATTCTTAAATGCTTCAATCTTGGTAGGGTCAACGTGAATTACTTGACTGTCAATCACGTGCCTAAGAAACTGCACGATATTGATCCATAAATCACATTTGGAGAACTTGGCATGCAATTTCTCTTTTCTGAGTAATTCCAAAATTATCCTCAGGTGATTTGCATGTTCTTCTTTATTACGAGAGTAGATGAGCATGATATTCAATGTTACTACTTTCTAAAATTTATCCAAGTATGGTTTACACACACGATTCAAGAGATCCATGAATACAACATGTGCGTTAGTTAAACCAAACGGCATCACTTGGAATTCGTAGTGTCCGTACTGTGTTCTGAAAGCAGTCTTGGGAATATCTTAAGTCAATTTTTGAGTAAACACTCGAACCTTGAAGTTGGTCAAATAAGTCATCGATCCTGGGTAATGGGTAATGATTCCGTACGATGAGTTTATTCAACTCCTGGTAATCGATACACATTAAGAAAGATCCGTCTTTCTTTTTAACAAATAAGATAGGAGCTCCCCAGGGTGAAGTACTTGGTCGGATAAAACCTCGGTTTGCTAACACTTATAGTTGATTAGATAGTTCCTGCATTTTTGAAAAAGCTAATCTGTAGGGTGCTCGGGCTACTGGTGCCGTTCTTGGATTTAAATCGATTTGGAATTCTACTTGGTGAACTGGAGGAAGGCCAGGTAGATTTTCAGGAAAGATTTCTAGAAATTCTCTGACTACGGGTATATCTTCCATTCGTTTCTCGTCTGACTTCTTTTCCATTACTTGGGCTACGAAAACTTGATATCCCCTGGATATATACCTTTCGGTTTTAATACAAGATATGAGGCTTAGTCGGGTTTTAATTCGATCACCTCAAATGATTAAAGTTTCATCATCGATGGGGATGTGGACGACTTTCTCGTCACAAATAATTCTAGCATGATACTTGGATAACCAATCCATACCAATGACGACGTCAAAACTACCGAGCTTAATCGCATGAGATCAATTTTGAATGGTTAGTTTAGCAAGATCAGGATGCAACCCTAGATAACGGTATTAGTGCCTACTAGGTTTCCATCGGCCATTCACTATCGTAGGTGGTATCTAGTGTAATTGGTAGGATATTAAGCATAGAAGCAAGATATATATATACAAAACTTTTATCGGCTCCTGAATCAAATAATACTCTAGCTAGAAGTTGGTTTAAAAGGAACGTACCCGTGACTACGTTCGGGTCTTGGTGAGCATTCTTGTCCCTTAGCAAGTATGCTCTCCCATAGCCATTGTTGTTTGCTTTTGGGTACTGGTTCTTGTAATGTCCTTCCTCTCCATAGGCATGACAAGATACTGACACTGGTTGCAGGTTGCTTCTAGTGGCTGGCCCTTTGTTTCTATAGTTCCTGGTCAGATGACCCACCTTGTTGCAAGTCTGACACTTGATAGTGCAAGGTCCTGTATGATGCAGGGTGCATTTCTTACACAGGGGAAAGCTGCCAGTTTATACATTCGGTTTTTTGTTGGGGCGGCAGCATTATGCCTGACTGTTTCTTGCCTTATTTTGTTGTTGTTGGTGACTATTGTTGCGGTAGGTATTGGTGTTGCGGTTATTTGGGTAGTTGTTGTTGGTGAAGTTTTTATTCATCTACTTAAGTTTGTATCATTGGTTCCTTGCAAGAATTGGGCTTTGTTAACTGATCCATTACCTCTGCGTTATGGTAATGGCTTCTTCTAAAGGTTTGAGGCTGTGAAGCCAAGGTAACATTTCGTTTGATATTTAGGTACATCCTTGGGATGACAGACTTACATAGTTTATCATAATTTGCACCATAGGTGGTATAAGACTGCCAATTCTGGATCTTCTAACGTAAGTCTTGAGTTCATGCCCTTTTAGAGTTAGGGTTGTAAAATTATTCTTTATTTTCTTACTTCAGGTCAGGGGCAATAATTCTTTTTAAGAGCGTTTTATATTCAAACCCAGGTGATATTGTAGGCTTCCTATATTCTAATAGGCTGGGCGAATGATTTCCACAGGAAAAAGCCTTCTTCAGTCAGAGTAACAGTAGCAAATTTCACTTGCAGTCCTCGGTACAATTACTACGGAGAAATACCGATTCAGTTCGTTCAAACCAGTGGATGAGGCCAACATCGCCTTCTGTACCTTTGAAATTAAAAGGTTAGAAGCTCATAAACTCTTTGTAGCTACACTTTCTTGCTACAAGAGCTTCTCTTGGTCCGATGTTAGTATTGTCAGTATTTGCCATGGTAGCAGCTTGTGCTTCCAGAGCTGTGGAAACACTATCAGCAACTAGTTTCCTAATGCGCATGCCTGGTGCTGTAAAATGGGATGGTTTTTTTCGTTGATGTCTATTGAGAGCCATTTATCAACATTTACAAGACAACACATTAATATGAATCTATGCTTTGGATATATCATATCACAAGTCATTGTATAAAAATCAAAAATTTCAAACTTAGTGATATTGAATTCATTTGACATAGATACTTATTTGATACAAGTTCTAACAAAGAAATACACATTCTTTGATATTACATTGCAGGATATAACGGAATTTTTTTTGGAATGAACACTCTAACAAGCATTTGACTCATTAGGTTTCTCGGGGACTGGCTTACTCTCGGTGGTTTCATACCGTGATTCACTTAGATACTTATCAAAGGCATAGTCTGGTTGTAGTTAAGTGAACTCGTTAATTAATAGTTGGATTAGTAATCGTATCCATGATTACCTGGATATAAAGGTTCAAGAACAATCCGGATGGTAGGTGAACCATTGTAATCTCGGATACTTAAGATTTGAGTTACATGATATATTAATAAAACAAACGTCGATATTCCTATATCAGTATCAGGAAATAGCAAAGTTTAATGGAATCACACTGTATTAAGTATAAACCTACTTGCCTTACATATTTTACATTGTCAAAATTTGACAAGTGTTATTATTTATGCCACACATCCAGTTGTTGGATTCTAACAAAAGCTGTAAATGATAAGGATCTAGTCTAGCAATCTGGTGGTGGTGGTCCTTCCTTGTGGTTCTTGAGCTTATGGATCTTGTTCAGAAGATTCTTCATATCTGATCGGTGTCGAACCTGAATATCCTTGATGAGTATCTCTAAAGTAGAAGTCCTGACGCGAGCAAGAACAATCTCATCGTCATGCCTTATTTTCTCTCTCTGAAATCCATCAATCTAAGCATGAGCTTTATGAAGTTCGGTTTCTAGTTGGTTAAAATCTTACTATATGATTACTCGACCATTAACAAGACCTTTTATCTTATCTTCCATGTGCTTAATGCACTTAAGAGGGAGCTCATCTAAGTGATTTAGAATAGTCTTGATCTGTTCCCCATGACGTTCCAGATGCGTCTTATGAGAACTCTCTCAAATCTCAAATACTTGAGGTGGGGTAGAGAAATCAGTAGAGGAGGGTAATAGGAAACAGGCTCATTTCTAAGGTGGTAAAATCTCTTCAAGAAGGAAGAAATCTTGGGGATCAAAGAGTGGTAACACTGGAAATGGAAGCAAAACCGTTGGTGGAGCAATAGGAGATTGTGGTGGTGGAATAGGTGATTCATTACTAGTAGCATTATATGCTTGCATAACTTTCATATATGGATCATCGTGGAAAGGTGAGATGGCTAGTGAGGCCAAAAGATCCTTAGATAAATCCTCTGAAGATTCAGAAGAAGTGTTTCCCAGTGAAGCTGAGGAATAGTCTGGTGAAGCCGGGGTATAGTCAGGAGAGTTTGTAGAGGAAAAAACATCCTTAACATTGGAATCAGATGGGACGATAATAGGGTAGATATAGTCAGGAGTAGACATAATTTTGTAACAACCCACTGGAAAATAACATAAGTTATTTATATAATAGTTATGTATCTTTACATACTATTCAGGAAATGTAGTGGCACGAAGGACTTTCTTGGATGGAAAAAGTAGTTATAGTTTAGGTTTTAACCTTGTTCTCTATAACCGCGGATCTTGATACCAATCTGTAACACCCCATTATTTGACAATTTTAGCAGCGGAGAGCTAATCTTGGGGATTTACTACAGAATCATTGTCACAATAATAGAAAATGACTCAAAGAGACGTTTTTTGAAAGATTAACAGTTATCATTCATTATTCTAATCAGAGGTTTTATAAAAAGAGGTCCCAAAATATATTTCAAAACATAAAGTTGAATGATAACAGGTTTGGACGTTCCTCATGTCAATGGGCCCCCACCCTTTTTTTTTTGTGGCATAGTTGCTAATTACCTGAGATAAACATGACTAAATGGAGCAACACAATGTGAGTGAAATTCACAATGTTTGTAATGTAATAGTTGAATACAAGTCAATGTAATAGTAATAATTGCAACGAATACAATTATCATGGAAAACAATATTATTGCCCTAAGCTCATGCAACCAAACATTAACATCTGAAGTCAATTTAACGACTTAAAGTAACAATTGTCCTTAAGGAAAGGTAACTTGCCAAAGTTACCCTTTGTTCTCAAAAATAGTGCGTTTGGTTACCCCATGTACGGGTACACCAACAGGAGTCGTCACCCTCAATAGATTTATCCATAATATTCACGTTTACTAGCAAGTGACTAATGGTTTATGATTAAGAAATATTGGCAGTGAAAGCAAACTTAGGCAATAATATATCAAGATAGCATACAATTGGAAAACACCTGTATTTATGGTTTATAGCATGTATCTCCCCACGGGATTTAGAAAATATGTAAAGGTGGGACTATGAACTCACCGTATCAAGGTAGTTGATTGATTGAAATATATTCAATGAGAGTAACAGCCTGTCACGCAACCTGAGGGTTAATTAAATTGTCAAGGTCTTAGTTGTGATTGTTGATATTACATAATTTATATTATAAAGTTATTGGTTTTTGGTTTGATAACTTGTGAAAATATCGTATCACTGTTCGGGGCTATCATATCAGAGGTCATGTAGTAAAAGTTTTGAGGAGCCTACTAGGACATTTTAAATTCGTAAATCAGACTGTCAAAACATCTACTCAATGGAAACCCTCACATGGAAACTCCTTGAGTAATGTGGATACGTGAGGATTTGAATGATAAGGTTTTATCTTTTTAAGTTTCTTCAAAAGCTAGCGGATGATAAATTATGTTAGGTATATAACATAATTGTTTTATAGCGTTTCGATCGATAAATAATACGACAAATGTGTCGGATTTTAATAAAATTGAGTCTTATAATATTTAAATATATATTTATAATTAATATAAAAATATTACATTTTATAACTTTAAGAATGTAAAATGACAATATATACACTTGGTTTATATATATATACAAAGTTAATCCTTTTAATATAACTTTTAAAATCTTTAAACCCTTAACTTAAAGATTGGCAAAAGCCCTTGGGAGTTATAACTTTAGGAAAATTATATTTTTAGCCCCTCTATTTATATGTTTCAAGAATTTACAATATATGCCCCTTTGCATGAAAACATTTGCGAATTAAGTCCAAAAACCATAATATTGATATTTTTGAAATCCAAAAGAGTTTTTTAGCTTCTGGCTTATTAGAATAAGCTAAAATAAGTTAAGTTTACGAGCTTAAAGCTTATAGAAAGAGATTGTGAACTAGAAAGATCAAAATGGGCACGTTTGGTTTAGGAAAACCAAAACGCATGGGTTTGTGGTTCAAGGATTTAAACAAGTGACTTATATAGGATCTAATAAAGCTTATGAAAGTTCTAAAACAAGGCAAGAGTTTATTGAACAAAATAGAAAGCTTACTAGTACTTGAAATGATGAAAATGGGTCGAATGGAGCAAAAACAACTTGAAAACTTAAAAGATGAATCAAGAGACTTCTTTCTTTTTGTTTCTTGGCTTATACTTGCTGTATACTTTCTTCTTAATTTTCCTTGGACTTGTTTAGAGCTTCATTTGAGTATGTGATGAGTTTTTGAGATGAATTGAAATAGTATGTATGTATGCGTGTATATATAGTGTAGAGAAGGAGTAATGACCAAGTTTTTGGCCAAGGTGTTGTAGAGTAGTGACCAAGTAATAGCTAGGGTGCAAGGAGGTGATTCATGGAGCTACTTGAGGTGCTTGGTGTTTAGGTTAGAACTAGTTTTAGGTGTTTAGGGTTTTCGTCTAGGTTTAGGTTAGAATTAGGGTTTTGTTTAGGGTTTAGAAGTTGTGCTTTAAGTGTTGTAACTTGTGTTAAAGTGGTGGTAAGAAATAAACATGATTTTGGAGGGAAAATGACCTAGTTTGAATTCTATGCATGTTTATTATAAGTTTATACTTTTGGAGGGAAAATGATTTTATAGTGCTTTTGAAATGTTTATACTTTTGCATGTAATAACGTTTTGAAAAGTACGCTAAATAGATAACGTATGATAAAATAGTGATTAAAACACATTGCTTGACATATTATAACGTTCACTGGCTATAAACGTTGATGAAATTGGCATAGGTAGGTTGTGTGAGCTCGTTTACTTAGGTTATGCAAGTTATGTTGCATAATAGGTGGAATAAAGCAAAAATATTCCCGTGAAAATGGTTGTACTTAATTTAATAAGTAGATATTACATTGATGACAATTGTATCTAATTTAATAGATGGATAATTACATTGATGAAAATTGTGGGTTGTTATAGCATGTGACCACATATGTTCCATTCGTACATGCATATGATTTATTATGTTGTTTTAAATTTTTAGATGGAACGAAAATGGATGTACGGCATGAACATTAGTGACCCGAAATATGTGAATGGAGTGCAGAGTTTTCTTATCGCTGCCGAGGTGACTGAGTGGCTAAGGGAAATACCACATAATATAGCCAAATGCTGATAATTGACGTATGATTCATCAAAAGAAATGACCACTCGAAGCTCATCAAGCAACGACCTTCGAATAGCTTCTATCCCAAGGACTTCAATAACTTCAATCATATGATTACTGGTTGTTGTCAAGGCATCGACATCCTCATGAGTCCTAACAGCTAACAAATTTACACCTTCAGTATCAAGCATCCATTCAACTTCTGCCTTGAGCCGTTCATTCTCATCGAATCTGTTAGCTTTCCCTGATTTAATGAGATCCTTGTTAATATCAGGAATCCCTCATAGGGCCATTTCCGTCAACATATTGCTTTCAATTTTCTTGAGAAACACATCATCCTCAGCCAACTCATCTTGCAACTCGCCTTTTGGGGCCTCATCATTCATGATGCGAATTCGCAAAATCAATTTCTTAGCATTGTCATCATTAAATATACAAGTAAAATCATCATCAAACTCAAGATTGATCTTCTCAGCAATATCTGTCATGCTTAGCTTCTTAACAACCATCATCTCTCGATTTAGTTCGATACGAAGTAACCACAGAGATATCTTATTAGGGTCGTTTTCTTCGTCCGGCGTTTCATAGTATGATTTCACAAAGTCAACATCCTCTTCAATAAGCGTACTCATGGGATCCGGATCATACCATACTTCAGTAGCTTGAGTCACACTACGGAGAGTCGTGTATTTCAGAGCACACTGAACATTCTTGGGCCGATCCTTCGTTTTGCTGACATCAGGCTTCAAAAAGACAGACATCGAAGGGGTTTTGATTTGTTTGGCAACATTAATAATCTCTCTTAATCGAGGAACACCGAGAGTCACATTCTTAGCACTAATACCACTAGCATAATGGAAAGTGTTTAGTGTCATTAGCGTTGCAGGCTCACCAATAGACTGTGCAGCAACACACCCAAACTTTTAACAAATGTAATCTCACGTCTTTGAACAAATAGATCAACGTGACACAAAAATTCATCCCAAAATAATAATCACTTTCGGTTTATCGAATCGCAATCAAAACCATAGACAAAAAATTATACCACAAACTTAAGCCAATTTTATTTATTTATTTATTTTATAAATACTACTATTACTAATAAAATATGTTACTACAACTAAAATTTATCCTATATAAAAAAATATCACAATTAAAACTCCAAGTTTTGTCCTAGAGAAAAAGGAACTGATCCAATTTGAGATATCTAACTGCCCAATATACAAACTTAAACGCAACCCTTAAAATTGTTATGAATGATTTTCTAATGAAAGCAATACCAGCCCAAGCCCAAAGAAATTAAAATACTAGTATATAACACTTGTCAAACCCTAACCCTAATCACAACACACAAAACATGCGCCTCTCTTTTCTTATCTTCACATCTCAGTCCCTAAAACACAATCTATGTACAAAGATAAACAAACTCAATCCTTCTTTTCTTATCTTCATATTTATCTCCTCCTATAAACTGCTCTTGGTTGATGATGCAGATTAGTAGGAGGGAGCCACGCAAAGCGACGTGTCCCAGCATATTCCAAAACATGATGATCTCCCATAGCCGGTACTAAGACATAAAAATTATACTCTCTATCTTTTAAACAATTCATGATTCTTGAAAAGTCACCATTAGCTGAAATTAGGAGGACATTAGAGGGTAGTCTATTGTTAAATGCATATTGTAATAGGTCAGCCACCACCCAATTCGGTATCGGGTTTTGTATTTGATGTTGTCCTATATGTGCCCCCATCCGCTTCGCGATTCTCAAAAGGAGGTAACATGTTTTCGTAAACTTTTAAGGCAATTGGTTAACCATGGAGTCTTAAGACTGTATCACTGATTTGTGTCTCAGCACCTTTGAAATGATTGAAAGGAACTGGGCACGTATCAAAATCCCAAAAGACATAGGTTAGATTAGCCCTGCCTACATTTTGTTCTAGTATGGATCTTGGTTGAAAGTTTGGAGGAGTAGGTCACGTGCTCACCAAACCATTTCCTTCACACAAACTGCTAAACAAAAACCTTGGATCAGCTGAAACCAATAATGACCCAACCTAGACCTCACCATCATTATTGGTTTTAACTGATCTAATGTTTTCGTTTAGCAGTTTAGTTTGTGTGGAGGAAATGGTTTGGTGATGTAACCTTTGCCCTTTTTGTGTTCTGAATATTTCATTTTTAGTCCTTTGACTATTTGACTTTTGTTAGTTTATTCAGATATTGTACCGTGTTGACAGTGATGATCTTATGAGAATCGTGGTAATTTATGGTTTATTGTGAATAATAGTCCTTTTTAGAGGTTATTATTGTGTTATTTGTATTCCGGGTGGTGACCCGTGAATTTTCAAGAAATGCCAAAAAACGAGTCCCGACACGTCCGTTAATGTCCAAATGAGTTTTGAAGGGTTTAAAGTGTAAATATGGCAAGTAAATACTCTAAGTTAATGGAAAAGTATTTTTAAGGTGAATAAAAATGCTAATTAACTTTGGGGAAAATTTTACAGTTGAGTTTTACGAGCTTTTAAGTGATCCCGACATGAAAAGAAAGACCCGAGACCCCATGGGATACTCTAACCGGTCAAGAAGTCAAGAGGGGACAAGGAGGCAAATTTTTAGCAAGCTTGTCCCAAGGTTGTACACTTATATGCTTTCACTAGAAACTTTTTCTCATAATCCATTTTATTTCAAAAAAATAAAAACACACACAAAAAAGTGTGTGTGTGTTCGTCCGCCACCAACCACCACAAACCATCATAGATTTTCCAACTTTGATCAAGAACGTGATATTCCGGGTTGATACGAGTATTTGGGTATTCATTTAAACAACGTTTGGGTTGTCCGGTTCGTGTCGAAATCTACATTTTTGAAGATTTTATTGTAAGTTTTCAAATTTAAATTTCGTTTGTCCTTTTGGGTTTATATTGATGCATAGATGTTAGTTGTACAAGTTGATCGTTGTGAAAATTAATTTTTGGAAACGAAACAAATAAAAAGAGGGTGTTTGGTTCGTCAGATATAAAAAGAAAGAAATAGGGTTTAGTAGGTTTGATGTTGTGGTCATGATGGTTGAATAACATATGTTGCTAGATAGCTTATTTGGGATAATAGCTTGTATAACTTATTTTTAAGCACTTATTGGCTTATTTTTGGCTTATAATGCCACGACAAGAAGTGAAATCACAAGGGAGGTAATTTTGATTATTTACTTTGATTTGCGTATATTCGTGGACTATTTTTATGGCTTACGGTGTTAACCGGATGTATATAGTAGCTTATTAAGCTTATTTAAGACTTATGGTTTTGGTTTTGGAGCTTTTGGGCTCACGACCCAATAAGCACAAATAAGCCACGGCTTATTTGATGGCTTATTGTAGTCCGGGTTATTTTCTACATATTAGTATGAGCTTATATATGTTATTGGACCTTGATTTTGGACTTAGATCGTATTTTGGACTTATAAATACCATAATGGACCCTTATTGGGCCTTAAAGCCTAATAAGCGATATTTAGTTGTTATAAGAGTTTTGACGGACTTTTTGAAAGTGAAATGTATTTACGAAGTGATATTGAAAGTTATTTTGGGAAAAACGTTTTAGTAAACGTTAAAGATTAAGATTTTGGAATTTTGTCGGAAAAGTGTCGAAAATTTGAAAAGTGTTGAAATAAAGGTTAAAAACCTTGGAAAACGTTGTATGAACGTACGGGTCATGTCGAAATCTCGTAAAAAGTTTATACTTAGAAATTATACTTAAAAACATGATTTTTGATTTAAATAATAAAATATTATTATTTTATTATTAAATAAACTCACTAAAAGACGAAAAATATAATTTTTCTCGAAACTTCTCAAATATGTTTATTATGAGTAAACGTTCCGTTTTCAACCCTATTATAATTAAGGTTACCGAATGGACTTATCAAGATATATTTATAATTATTTATTATAAATATTTACTTATATTACTTATATATTTCCTTTAAATAGTATAAGTACGTACCGTTGAGACTAAACCATCACACCACTAAATTGTTTTGGGTACTTGTACAACGCGCCTAAACTCTATGCATCAAACGTGAAGACTATTTTGGAAATGGGTGATTAAAATGGGACATTAACTGGACTAGGTCGTGTGCGGACGTCGTTGCATTTGCTTGTGTGATTGAGATTTGGTTGCTAAAGACTTGCTTGAGGGGAGTTCATGTAGCCCCACTTTAGACTGTTTTTCCGTTGGGGGAAAATGATACTCAAATGTGTTTTGAAATGTTTTGAATTGAACTGTGCGAAATGTGGTTTTGTTTTTAGGACAAGATACGTGCTTATGACTGCTATGTGAATATTATGTGATGAATGATTGTTTGGATCGGAGGGGTACGCCTATCCCAATATTTGTATGGTTATTGGAGCGGTTGGGTACGCCTACCCTGGTATGTGTGAGGTCCTGCCCTAATCTAGTGCTCCAGCTGGTAGGCCCTTTAGGTGCGTAAGTGACATATGGTGATTGATTTGATGGTTTGTTTGCATATATATTCACTGTCATAATGCACTATTGTCCACTGTTTTGAGATATTGGCACAACTTTTGGGTTTAAGGTCAAACCTACGAGCTCGCCAACATTATTGTTGACGTTTTCGAGTATCATTTTTAGGTGAAGTGAAAGAAGAGTAAGTTGGTGATATGTGATAGCAGGCTTAGAAGTATCCCGTGTGGATTTTCTTGTGAAGTCTTGCTTGCTTGTTTGTTTGATTTTAGTACTTGGATGTTTTAGTTTAAGTTTGGATTTGGACCCCTGTGTGGGCATTTGGATTTGTAAGAGATTATGGATTTGAGTATGATTTGGGACATCACTCGACATTATTTGGGTTGCTTATTAGTTGTGTATGGATTAAACTCATGGGATAATATGTGGTATCAATCACCAAGGGGTGTTTAGTGTTTGATTTCTTGGGTTTTTTATTAAATTCGTGGCTTATTTTGTATCTTAAGCACAGGGTTTGTCTTGTTTTAGCTTATTTGGATTACAAAGCTACTAGTTCTTATCTTTTTCATCCCATAAGCTTAGTTTATGGATTAATCCTTCTACAAGCTCACGAATTTAGACTATTTCGTACTTAGAATCTTTGTTATGCTATGGTTTTGGTTTAGTAATATTCGTATAGTTTAGCTAAGTGTTAGTGGCTTTCACTAGATTATTTCCTAGCGCATTCCTCTAATTTTCGTGGCTTATTTTGTGTAAAAGTTCTTATTCTAAGTTCATTGTTCTTTGTGGCAGTTTGATTAAGGGTAAGAACAAAGGAAGTACTAGTTTTTTGTTTGTAGTAGAGGTTAAAACAAACCAAGTGTACCCGTTTTTGTTTCTTTACAAAATTCAAACTAGAAAACAAAATGGTACAAGCAGCGGTTTGAGGTAGTGGTCCCAAAATTGTGGCCGTTTGATATATTCAATAGGTAGCGGTTTAATTATTTTTGCCAAGTGGCGGTTTGTCATCTCAAGTGGCGGTTTGAACAGGTACAAACGAAGAAATTTTTCTAAGGTCAAAATCAAACGTCACTCTGCCCAAATTTAATTTTGCCAGCAGTTTGGTAAAAGTCCTTAGGCAGCGGTTTGACAACACTTAGCGGTTTGACAAAATTTAAACTGGTAGCGATTTGGAAAAAGGTAGCGGTTTGGCAAATGGTAGCGGTTTGGAAAATTAAAACAGGTAGCGGTTTACTGAACCAGCGGTTTGAGAAAGTTACAACTACCAGCGGTTTGAGTAGTTAATACTCGCAGCGGTTTGGTTTATTTTTTCTAGTGGTT
Source organism: Tanacetum coccineum (assembly GCA_026074375.1). Taxonomy (NCBI): domain Eukaryota; kingdom Viridiplantae; phylum Streptophyta; class Magnoliopsida; order Asterales; family Asteraceae; genus Tanacetum; species Tanacetum coccineum. The sequence continues at coordinate 80,744 of BQNB010003716.1, read as the reverse complement.
TGAAGTTTATTAAAGCAGCGGTTTGAGCTAATTATCCAGCGGTTTACCAACTGTTTTAACACTTAGAATTTTTCGAACTTTGCCTTATTGGACTTTGGATTTTTGACTTTAATTAACCATAAACTTTGGACTAAAACGTTAATTAACTAATCAAACAACAAACCTTAACTTCAAATCAAATCTACTTTCACGGTTTTTCTATTGATTTTGTAAAATCCTTACAAGTAATTCTTTCTCTTCTCGGTTTTAATCATAGAGCTGTAAAATCCTGTGGAAGTTAATTGAATTCAAAACCACAATCCAATCAACACTTCATAACACTTAAGATCCGATATCCATTCACAACTCCATCAAAATGTCAAATACCAATATGTAAACTCAAACATCCAATGCTCTTCATAATGCTATCATGGAAGCAGGTGGTAAAGATCGTCCACCAATGTTAGCACCGAGTAATTACGTTCAGTGGAAATCCAGAATCAAGAGATACATCGACACCAAACCCAACAATGAACTCATCCACTATTGTCTCCAAAATCCACCATACAAGTTTAAATGGACTGAGAAGACAGTTCCAGTTGCTGAAGGTAGTTCTGAAACAACTACAGAAGGGTATATGAAGAACTACAAGAATGTTTCACAAGACATACGCGATCAACTGAATGTTGAAGCTGAAGCAGTTCAGATCATTCTCACAGGGATAGATAACGATATCTACTCCACAGTTGATGCTTGTCCTAATGCATGTGAAATGTAGAAAGCCATTAAAAAGTTGAAACAAGGTAAATCAATCAATGTTCAAGATCTTGAAACCAATTTGTATTGGGAATTTGGAAAAAATCACATCACGGGTTGGTGAATCACTTGGTGAATCGCGTATTACACAAGGGTTCTACAAGCTGGATGAATTAGCTAGTAGAGAATAAGTGTGTGTATTACAAATCATCAAGTGAATGTTCAGTTCATACCTTGCAATTACAACAGAGACAAAGGTTTATGACGACATGTTTAAGACAAAGTCAAGAGCTGAAGATTGTCTCCTATCACAAACTTTATAACATCCTGAAGCAATACCAGAATGAAGTCAACGAGATAAGAGATAAAAGACTAGCATGTACTGCTAATCCACTTGCACTTGTTGCTCAATAACAACCAGCTTATCATCCTCAAAACCATCCTAATCACTACACTCAAAACTCCTCAACCAGATCACAACAAACTACAAGAAATAATGGAAAAGCAATTGTCAACTCTTCTTCTCCTATTTTATGAATCAAGAACCTGCCACGGTTACTGAAGATGATGAAATGTCAAAGGAAAAGGAGATTGACAAACTCATGGCTTTAATTTCTCTCTCGTTCAAGAAAATCTACAAACCTACCAATAACAACCTTCGAACTTCATCAACCACCAGTAGAGCTAATCAAGATAATTCTCCAAGAATCAACAGAGGAACTGGGTATGAAAATCAAAGGGTAGTTAATGTTGATGGAGCTAGGGAGAATGTAGGTACTTAGGTAGTGCAAAAGTCTGGGATTCAGTGTTATAATTGCAAGGAATATGGGCATGTATCAAAGGAATGTCAGAAACCAAAACGAGCAAAGGATGCAACTTATCACAAGGAAAAGATGTTATTGTGTAAGCAAGAGGAAGCTGGAGTTCAGTTGAACGAAGAGCAAGCTGATTGGAAGGATGACACTGATGATGAGTCTGACGATCAGGAATTGGAAGCACATTATATGTACATGGCACAAATTTAAGAAGTTACTCCAGACATTGCTGACATTTCTGGACCCATCTTTGATGTTGAGCCATTACAAAAGGTACAAAATGATGATGATAACTATAATGTGTTTGATGATGACCGAGAATATCCTGAGCAACATGAATCTGTCAATGAACCATATCCTGATATGTGTTATGATAGAGAACGAGATGACCAGGATGATACTGATGAACTTGCTCAAGAACGTGATTTGCTTGTTTCTTTAATTAAAAAACTAAAATGTGAAATTGATGACAACAAAAACCGTAATAAATTTTTGAAATCATCAAACCAGGCTTTAGTTGATAAATTAAAAGGTGAAATTGAGGATTTTAAAACAAAAAATAAAAGTTTAGAATCATCAAATAACCATTTCAAGGAAGCAAACAATAAACTGTCTAAGACTAATAAGTTGATGTTTATAAACCTTAAGAAGTTCCAAGTGGAACTTGATAGGTATCATGATGTGAATTATGCGTCAAAGGTGGCAATCGATTGTGCAAAAGCTAAAGGGGATTTAATGTCATACAAAATCGAATCAAGCAGGTTTGACTTTAGAAAGGATATCAGAAATAATGGGTTTGAGGGAGATCTGTTGTAATTATAATATGGCCCACTTCCAAACCAGTGTGGCATCTGTCGCTAATGTGCAAAAAGCTAAAGGGGATTTAATGTCATATAAAATAGAATTTGAAAAGTCATCTAATGAATATACTAGAAAGATAAATGAAATTTACTAAATCAAATATTTCAGATATGAAAAATGAGCTTTTTGCACATCAAGAAACCATCTCCATAATGTCACAAGAAAAAGAGGATCAGATTAACTTTTACAAAACTCGTGAAGACAAAAAACTTGATAAGGTCATTGCTTTAGAAAACAAAGTCAAGGTTTTGGATGATATTGTATATAAAACCGGTCAATCTGTTCAAACAATGAATATGCTTAATCGTAATTGTAAAACGAGTTTTGCAAAACCTGAGTTCCTCAAGAAAGCTCAAAGAGCGAATCCTCGTCTGTATGATATAGGTTGCTATAATGATAATCTTGCTTTAATGTTAGCCCCTGAATTTGACAAAACGATTCGTCTTGCCAAAGAAAGTCGATCAAAATTAAGCGATCTAATCAGACCTTTTGATTATGACCAGCTGAATAATCTTTATGATTTGTTCGTTCCACAACGTGAAAAGTCGCCTGAACAACAATATTTTTCAAAAGAGTAAAAAATAAGTCATACGTCTGCTAATAATGAAATTTTCAAAGAGTCTTTTAATAAACAAACAACTTTGTTAGAAAAACGAATGGATGAATCTATTCCGTAGGATCAAAAGTGTAAAAGCTCTAAAGAACTTTTCAAAATTAAAAGAAGTGTTGATACAATTTTTGATGGTGTGGAATGTTGCAAACAAACAATAGCTGAAAGAACATATTTCGGTAACATAGATCCATTCGTTCAAACCACAATCGAAGGAAATTTTTACCCTCAAATTAGAAGAATCAATGCTGACTTAGAAAAATTTCACTTGTGTTTGAAAGAGGAAATGATTGCTGATTTGAGATACTTTAATACTCTTGAACATGAAGTAGACTCTCTCAAATCTTAACTAGACACTTAAAAAATACAGTTTTTGAATGAAATCGATCGACTTTCATGGGAATATTACTATGCTGATCACATGAATGCAATACTTGGTGTGTACACTGATCTGGATGAAGTTACTAATTTGCAATGTGATTATCTGGAAACTTTGGAAAAATGTGAACATCTTGAAAAAGAGCTTTCAAACAGTAGAACAATGTCAAAGAGTTTTGAAGCACTTCAGAAACATGCGATTAATCTTGAACTTGATTTACAACAATGTAAAGAAAAAATAAAAAATGACAAATCTTTCAAAGAAAATCAGTCGAACGTATTTCTGAAAGAACGGGAACAATATCTTGAAATTCAAGACTTGAAAGCTCAATTACAAGACAAAGGAATTGCAATAAGTGAGTTGAAGAAACTCATAGAAAAGATGAAAGGAAAATCTGTGGAAACTAAGTTTGAAAAATCATCAGTTATTCGACAACCAAATGCTTTTAAAAGTCAAAGACAATCAGTTTTAGGAAAACCGGCTATTTTTTCAGATTCTCTTGAAAAGAAAGATTTTTCAAAGTCAAAGTCAGTTACCAAAAATAATGTAACAAATGATTTTTTGAAACCAGTCACTGCACAGATTTTACCTCAGAATATAAAGTCAATTTTAAAGAACACAAATGTGATTGCTCCAGGAATGTATAAAGTTCACACAGAGCCCAATCAAACTAGAACATCGCAGTTGCCTCAAGATATTAGGAAACTTAACAAACGCGTGTCCTTTTCTATAGGAGTAATTACCACTAATAACATTAGCAGACCACATCTTAAGAGCAATCAAATGGGAGATAGAGTCATGCCTAACAATAGTCAAGGGAAGAAGCAAGAAATAGAAGACCACCGTAAGAATTTTAAGTTTTCAAATAATACAACGTCTGTAACTGTGTGTAATGACAGTTTGAATGCCAAGACCTCGAATGTAAACTTTGTTTGTGTTACTTATGGAAAATGTATGCTAAATGACAATCATGATATGTGTGCTCTTCACTATATTAATGGCGTGAATTCTAAGACTAGACAGCCAATTGCTATGCCTATTAGTACTAGAGAACCCAAGCAAAATGTGAACCAATCTGTTACAACATCCCATAAGAAAACAGTTGCAACAGACCCCACTGTCAAGAAACCTAGAAACATAATTAGGAAGATATATGAGCAAGTTAGTAAGACATGCAGCTGGTGGTATCCTAAGTTTACACCACCCGGATACAAATGGAAACCTAAGTCCCCAACAGGAAATGTCAACCTAAATGTTAGTATGCCTCTAGGAAATGCATCTAGAACTGCTAATATTTTGGCACCTATGACTCCTAGGTGTTCCACTCTGTCCAATACTCCATTGTCTTATAATTCATTTGCAGCTTGTAGAGATAATTCTATTCATCGTCGACTCTGGGTGCTCAAAGCACATGACAGGAAATCTCAAACTTCTAACTAATTTTATGGAGAAATTTTTAGGCACGATGAAGTTTGGAAATGATCAAATTGCACCGATTCTTGGTTATGGAGATCTGGTTCAAGGAACTTTAACTATCAAAAGGGTTTATTACGTCGAAGGGTTAAATCATAATTTATTCTCCGTCGGTCAATTCTGTGATGCGGATTTGGAAGTTGCACAAACAATAATGCGAAACATGCAAAACAAAACCGAATGCAAAAAAAAGTTTGGTATATTTAAAGACTTAGCCTTAATTAATCTTAGCACCCGCCCAAAAAAGACCAAATAAATAGGCAAGTAACGTGGAAGCAAAAATAATGCAGTGTAATGGAAGCAAATTGAAGCAATGCAATCTTTGATTCACAAGCACCAAAATTCAAAAACTTGCAAAAGCAGCAAAAAAAATGCCAAATTGGCAGCAATAACAAACACAACACACAAAAAATTGCAACTGAAACATGCACTAACGTTGGCAAAAGATAATGTGCCTGCAAAAGCAAAATGATTGTTAATATCACAAAAAAAAGCATAAAACAAACAAAACAAATATACAAAGAAGAACAAGCAGCGCAAACACACTATTACTAAAAACCTGAATACACACAAAAAGCAACTAGCAAACTGCCACAAAAAAACACACTGCAAATGATTAGAAAACAAAAAAAAAAACCTAATAGTGTAGTAGGTCTTTTTTAGTTACATTTCCCAATAAAACCCATTGCATAAGCCAAAATAAGCTGGTAAACAACCGAACTTGGTTTTATGGAGATTATGTTCAAGAAACTATAAACTATCAAAATGGATTAATACGTCAAAGGGCTAAATTACGAATTTTATTTCCTCTGTCGTACAATGCTGTGATGCGATAACGGATAGTTCTTTTCAGCAGTCTACATGTTATATCCGGTGATTTGAAGGAAATAGATCTTCCTCACAGGTTTCTCGTACGGCACAAATCTGTATTCCAGTAACTCTCAAGATACACACAACTCCACAATCCATTTTCTTCTAAATGGCTAAGCCACGATCGTCTCAAGCCTGCTTAAGGAATCGCGTCTCTCACATCTAAACTTCGACACCATCAACTTGCTTTCGATGAATAATATTGTCACTGGCCTTCCAAAATTAAAATCCGTCAAAGATCATCTTTGCTCTTCTTGTGAGTTGGGGAAAGCCAAAAGAAAGTCTTTTCACACTAAGACTACCACCCCGAGTTCCAACAGACAATTTACAGACTTCTACACATGGATTTATGTGGCCCCATGCGGGTAGAAAGCATTAATAGAAAGAAATATGTTCTTATAATTGTTGATGACTACTCCAGATATACTTGGACTCACTTATTGAGGTCGAAAGACGAAACACCTGCAGTTCTTATTGATTTCCTCACACTTGTCCAAAAAGGACTTCATGCTCAAGTAAGAACAGTTCGAACTGACAAAGGCACATAATTTCTAAATAAAACTCTTCATGCATAGTTTGCAAAAGAAGGTATAAGACACGAAACGTCAACTGCTAGAACACCTGAACAAAACGGTGTTGTCGAAAAACAGAACCGTACTCTTATTGAGGCTGCTCGAACAATGCTAAGCGCCGCTAAAGTTCCATTGTTCTTCTAGGCTGAAGCAATTGCAACAACATGTTTTACTCAAAACCGTTTCACATTGAAATTGCCATGACATGAGAAATACACCTACCCAACATCATCAATGGTCGAAAACCATCTATTAAGTTTTTCAACATTTTGGGCACTCTAGCTAACATTGTTAGAGATGGTAAAAATCTTGATAAAAAGAAGGAAAAAGGTGATGCATGTATTTTTGTAGGGTGTTCTACTCAGTCAAGAGCTTACATAGTATTTAACAAGAGAACAAGAATAATAGTTGAAACCATTCATGTTAACTTTGACGAATTGCCTTAAATGGCATCAGATCACGTTAGTTCTACTCCCTCCACAATGACCGAACTGACGTTACTTGAAACAAGATAGTTTAATCCTTTAACTCCCAAAGTCAAGAAATTGTTTTTCCTCAAGCAGCTGAACCTGAAACAAACTCAAATGAGCTGGCTTTGCTAATTTATGTCGGTGAGGTTTCTGGAGGTGTGAATGGACTGGCAAATGGGGGTTATAAGAACGTACCAGGTGGAAGGGGGGGAAGACAAAAGTCTTCTGCTATACATGCTGCTGATCATCCTAATAAACGTCAACATCATAACACAACTCACTATTCTACACCAATCATTGTTGAAGATGCACCTCCATTGAACATTCAAACAACACCTCAAACTATAAATCAAGAACCAACTCAAGAACCAACTGTCATTGCCACTGAGAACATTATTCAAGCAGAAACCAATAACGAATATGCACAAGTTAACGACGAAATTTGTCCAACATCTTTAAGTACCATTAACAAAGACGAAGGGAAACATCCATCATCGTCATTTTGATTCGTCAAAGCATGCATACATTCTAATCAACACCATCCTTCTGGAAAACCGTTGGACAAACTATCACTACGTTAGAACAAGTCAATGTAATCCTTCACAATAAATAGAACAAACGTCAGCTAGAAACAAATGGTGAAATGTGCAGTTCGCACTCACCGTGTGAGTCTAACCGAACCAAAAGAACACAACGAAGCCATGGCTGATTCTGCATAGATATTGAAACGAATGCAGGAAGAACTTCACCAGTTTGATCGATTAGAATCTATTATGGAATTATCGACCGAAAAAAAAACGTGCATTAACTTGAAGTGCTTCTGGAAAAACAAATGAGATGAGGAAAAACTGTAATTCCATAACCAATCCATCTGAATCTAAGGGATATGCTTAAAAGGAAGGAATTGATTTTGAAGAGTCATTTGCACCAGTTGCTCGGTTGAAGGCTGTCCGGTTATTCATTGCGTATGCTGCACACAAATCATTTACAGTTACCAGATGGACGTTTAAACAACATTTGTTTACGAACCTCCGAAGGAAGAAGTATACGTAAACCAGCCAGATGGATTCGTAGACCCATATCATCCTGACAAAGTCTACCGTCTCAAGAAAGCATTATATGGACTCAAACAAGCACCAAGAGCGTGGTATGATGAACTCTCCAAATTCTTGGTATCTAAAGGATTCTCAAAAGGTTATATTGATCTAACTCTTTTCATAACTAAACACGAGGAAGACATACTGCTTGTGTAAATTTACATTGATGACATTATTTTTGGTTCTACGAACCCAAAACTTTCAAAAAGGTTTGAAAAACTAATGCACCGCAAATTTGAAATGTCTATGATGGGGGAGCTGAAATTCTTCCTAGGAATTCAAATCCACCAATCCCCTCATGGTATCTTTATAAACCAAGCTAAGTATGCTTAAGAGATACTTAAAAAGCATCGTATGACCTCATGTGATAGCATTGGTACTCCAATGGCTACAAAACACCTAGATGCTAACTTGAGTGGTACTCTGGTCGACTAAATGAAATATCACAGTATGGTCGGAGCACTTATGTATCTAACAACAAGTAGACTAGATATTGTACATGCAACATGTTATTGTGCTCGCTATCAAGCGAAACCGACTAAGAAATATCTCACTGTGGTTAAGCGGATCTTTCGTTACCTTAAAGATACCATTAACATGGGTCTTTGGTATCCTAAGGACACCAGTTTCGAACTAACTGCTTTTTCAGATTCGGATCACGCGGGTTGTCTTGATTCACGTAAGAGCACATCTGGTGGCATACAATTTCTAGGTGGTGATAAGTTAGTCAGCTGGTCATCCAAAAAGCAGGACTGCACTTCAATGTCTTCAGCAGAAGCCGAGTATGTATCTTTATCTGTGTGATGTGCTCAAATTCTATGGTTGAGAACTCAGCTCACAGATTATGGCTTCCACTTTGATAAAATACCTATGTATTGTGACTCAAAGGCAGCCACAACCATCTCGTGCAATCCAGTCCAACATTCCCGTACCAAGCACATCGATGTCAGATATCACTTCATAAAGGAACAGGTTGAAAAGGGTATTGTTGAATTATTCTTTGTCAGAACTGAATACCAGTTAGCTGACATGTTTACTAAAGCTCTGTCAAAAGATAGGTTTAAGTATCTCGTCACACGACTCGGTATGAGATGTTTGACTCCAGAAGAACCGGAGGTTCTGGCAAACGAATCTGCTTGATCTATCAAACATCGATTTGTAAATATTTTTATTTCTCTCTTTATTTTGATATATAAATATTTTTGAAAAACAAAATACAAAAATATAAAACCAAGACAAAGAAAATTCAAAAATATAAAATCTAGAAAAAGAAAATATAAAATCAGAAAATTTCAAATATACCAAAAAGAATCTTCTTGACATGTCTCTTGGAATTAATAACATTTACGTACCTAGAAATGTTGATTAACATCGACACGGGCGTGTAAATGAAGTTCAAACAAGAGTTTCAAATGTTTTCAAAACATGTTATTTCTAAATTTTCTCATAATGACTTATGTACATTTCAGTGCATAACTCAGACCCGAATGTAAAAAGAAAGTGTACGTTTCAGTGCGCTTACTCTTTAAATAGAAGATAAGTTTTCTATCACGGTTTTTATAAAGCGTTGAACACAATTTTCCAAAAAGGACTTTTGTATGTCAAATTGTCTACAATATAATTTGTGGCATCTTTCCATAAAAAGTGGTATTTGTTAAAATTATGTGTTCAACACTCCCTTCCTCAATTATATTTAAAAATTGTGGTACTATCAATGTCATTTTATGTGGATCAATTTCTGAGGGGGAGCTTTTAAAACAAAAGCCTCTTAATGTGTTGGTTACATCTCATAAATGTCAATTTTATGTATCCAAACACATTTTGTGAAATTAAAATGTGGAAATAATAATGTCAAATAATAATATACATTGTTCACTAAGGCATCTCACTCCGTCTTCAACATTTTGTAGTGTCATATCAATTTTTCATTCCAATGTCAAGTTTTAATAAATATTGGTATCCCACATATACTGTTGAAGGGGAGCAATCTGAAAAATAAATTCATGCAATATCGTGGTATAATTTTTCTCCTCATGGAACTTTTCATTTCATAAATTTTAATCAATTGATATTTCAAATACTAAGTGTTTTATTATTTAAAATAAGGGGAGAAAATGTGATTAAAATATGATATAGAAGAATGTGATCTTTAAGACTCTAAATGCAACTCTTACCTTCATGTGCAAAACAATTTTGAATCTCGGTGCAAATGTGTAGGGGGAGTATTTCAAAATATTAGAAAAAGGTTTTTATGGTTCAATCTCTATACCCAACAACTAATTAATCTCACGACGTCGATGAAGACATAAGGTGTTTAAGGTTAGGTATAAGTCCTACGATCCAACCAGAACCGGAGGGATCTACCCAAGGATAATCCATAGTTAGAAATAGCAGTCCTTAGGTATGATTGGAGAAGAATGAGTATAAGGGAAAAATGCCTACTAAGATTGAGCTAACACTAGAACAATCACAACAAGGTGTTAGTAATGATGTCTTGGTAAACATTGAAGGGGTTGAAGAATGAAAAAGAAATGTACGGATATAAGGTTGAAAACAAAGCAGCCCTCCAAACACCTTAGGCAGAAACCGGGTCAATACATAATCTATCAAAATCACAATGATGATTGTTGATATTGAAGAAAGTCGTCATGGACCTAGTGATGCAATGCATAACCATTCCCAGCCATTCGGGTTTCTCTCAAAAGAAACTTGTCTCATTTGTCACGGAGATACACATGTTATCTATTGACATCTCACTCGAGTCTAGAGCCAAGAGAGATCAAATTATAAATCTCATTAGGACACATTGTCAAAATACACTTGTTGAACACCATGAAGTTCATAAGTCGTAACAAAGAGTCCTATGCATTATCCTTGAGATCTTGCCAGAACATCCGAGTGATACTCAAGTATTCATAGTGAAGATGGAAATCCTGCTTGAGCCAACATCAAACAAGCTCTGGGTAGGTGACTTGCGCGATTCTATATGAATCAAACTTGTGTCAACTAGAAAGAAACGATGGTGCAATTATATGTGAATCAAACTTGTTCCAGTAAAATTGAATTGACGACTTAATCAGAAAGATAGTAACTATCTGATTTACTCTTATCGTGTTGTCTACTTTGAGACATTTCGGTAATAAGAATATGCAAGCATGGTTAATCTAATACATCTGTGTTGGAAGATCCTACTCTTTAAGCTGGAAATCATGTCAAGGAGGTTCTTCTAAATTGAACCTACCTGATCACAGGTCGGTCCTTACGAAACCGGAGGTTAATGCAACCGAACTCAAGATGAATGACAAAGCCAAGTTCATCTTTTACTGCTAATTGTCTTATTTCAGGATTAGACGATAGTGTTACAGCCTTATTCCAGTGAAATCGGATTCATATACCACATGCTCATACTCAAGCTTTCAAAGTCAATCATTTAACAACAAGACCGTTTATTCTAAACTTCCTCATCAACAAAGATCCTTAAAATCAAATAAAGAATCACCAATTTGGGAAGATTGTTAGTCATATGATCATATAAGTCAAACAAGAATGTAACAAGTATGAGCATGTTGGTCAAGAGCGCAAGATGATTCAAGACAAGGAAATGATGCAAGATAAAGATCTCAAGAACTAAAAGTCAAAAGATAAAGGCTCAAGATCAAGATCACAAAGCATGAATGAACAAAGCCATTACAAACAAGAAAAGACCAAGAAAATACTAAAAGAAGGCGAAGCTCAAACGTCATATCATCAATGTTGGGGAGATCAAAGAAGACCTTAACATTGGGGGAGATTGTTAGCCTTATTTATATTAAGTCAAACAAGAATGTTTTCGGTCTTATTAAGTCATATCAGGTCTTGTAATGTAATAGGCTAGTCGGGTATTAACGGGCTTGGAATGTAATCTAATATTGTCGATGTATCAGGCTCAAAGCCCAACCCATTAAGAAAGCCCATGTGCCATTTGTTGTATGTGTAACTCACCAAACTCTCTCTTCTAATCTAATATTCTTTCATTCCATTTCCTCTCTTTTCTTCTACTTATTTTCGTCCCTAGTGCTTATTGGTGCGCTTATTATAGTTGTGTATGGATTAAACATATGGGATAACATTCAAATATCATCGTTTTAGCTCTAAATTATGCGCCTTATAGCTTGTCTTCACAAAACACTCCTGAATTACTGCATTTATCAACTATAAAGCAATTAAGTACCAAATAATGCAATAATTATATAAAAGTGGGCAAAACAGATGGGATAAATGATATAATAAAGTGACGTTATTTGATGTCATCAGCGACCCTAAGTGACCCAACGGTAACAACATAGGTTTTTCAAGTTGAGGTATTTTTGTCACACGCGTAGACTTTGTGCTATTCAGGAAGTTAGTCCATTGCTATTTTCAGGTCTATTTTATATTCCAACTAATCAGATGATATTTTAGTGGATAAAGATAACAAGCATGATAGCCCGCGTATTGCGACGTGGCTTATTTTTTTGTGAGTTATAAAAAGTGAAGTTTTATTTCAAACATTATTAATATTAGAATATATAAGACACAATATATACATCTGCGAAACTGATATGCATAAATTGATCAATGATTCATCAGATGCAACACAATAATATCTATGTAAACAATTGTAAGAAATATCAAGCAAGTGATTACAGCTGCTAAGTTGCTCATATTCAATAGTTACGGGGATGCGTTAACTTTTCTTGATAGTCCATGACAACGGCAACTCCATTATGTCTAAAGATTTAAACCACTTTGACTAAAAAGGGGTCCTTTATGACTAGTTTTATATGTGGTTACTTCGAGTCTCTACCAAAAATCATAGGTGTTGTGTCAATCATGGTAGCAAGTATATGTCCCTCATGTTCATCAAACTTATTCCATAACGTTAATAACAAAATCTTGTTCCTTAGAAAAAGATGTTACCAACATTAGACAATAATATGTTTAATACATGTGAACAATAAAGGTGTACTTACTGGTCATTTACAATGACGATATCTCTTCTGGTTTTCATCGATTATGCACCGTGTTCTATACTATTGAAGCATTTTTGCACGATATCTCTAAAATCTGTATTTTTAAACCAAGATAGATTAATTATTTGCATAAGACTGTTAACAATCAAAGAAGTTAATGGTTAAAACAATTACTCTGTAAAGTTTATGTATCAGCATATTTGTGTAGATCATGGAATTTCGTGAAGTCAAAGTAACACAGAAGCATCGCTGGTATCGGTTTTATAAGCTCGTTACAGGTGTTTTGTTAGTTGATACTCATAAGTAAGGGTGAGGACCTATTCATACTGTCTTAATAGGTTGGTAAAGTAGCGGAGATGACTGGAATATATCAAGAGCGTTAACTTTGCACCATGTTTAGAAACGTAAATTAATTAAGAAAAAGTCATGGATATAAAAAATTAAATGAAAACAAATGTAGTGCTTTACAACTGGATATGATACCCGAGAGTATATGAGAAGAAGCCTTTTATAGCTATTTTCAACTCGCTTACCTGATTACAATTGTTTTCCATAACCTGGATAAGTAATGTCTAATTTTTCTTTAGATTCGATATCCGACCTGTTTGAAATAAAAGATTATGCAATTCGACATATTTTTAGGTAAAGAAGTATGTTTAGATACAGTAAAATATTACCTTGTCAGTTTTAATAATGCTTGGCCATTTTCGTAATCACAATCCCGAAAATGTTTAGATTTCGGGATTGCCTTTTAGTACTTGCATGCAGTCAATGGTTGTGCAAAGTTCTAATCACCGTTGTAGGACTGTGTGCAACCTAGACTGTAACATACTTATCCAACTTTCTTTTGCCTTTAGGAAGCGACAAACTAGGTTTCCCATGGCTTTCGGAAGACGACTGATGTTGCACTGCAATATATCAAAAACAGTTGATACAAACGTATAGCAACAGATATCTAAGATAAAAATTTCAAGGAAAAAGTAACATAAATTATGCCAAAGTAACACAAAAGGTAACCATCATGGAAACGGGTGTCATAGTAGCATGCAGCACGCTCCGCTGCGTGGGACTGAGTTACAAAGGGCATACTAAATTACCCATTTTAGCCGGTTACACAACTTGTTTGAAACACCTATTTCATCACATGCATATATTTTAGATTTTCATATAATGCGTAAAAAAGCTGCTATGGTACTTGAAGTAGGCTTACCAGAGGATATTTATTATATACTTTTTGGCATAAGGCAAAAAGAAAGTACGCATAGTGAATGAAGAAAACCTCTAGAGATGAAAGCCGCCTTCCATTGAAATGCTTATGAAATCCATCTGTTGAAGTTTGGTCCTCAAACTTCACCAAAATACACCACAACCAACGGTTCACCACATCAAATACCCCTAAATTTCAAAAACAACAAAATTAATCACAATTAAACCTAAGAATTCAAGAAAGACATAACAACGTACCTACAAATTGATTGTAGCAAAATCCGTAGCCATGAACAAATATAAGTGTTGAAAAGCTACACTGCAATGATTGAAATTGTTAAAATTAATCCGCACTCAAAGATAAAAAAAATACCCAAAAAATCAAACCAACCACTGTGATGATCTATTTTGGAACGGGCTAACCTGCAAAAACCAACTGTCTAATTTCTTTTTGATTTTACAACAAACCTTGTCAAAGCTGGGTGAATTACCATTACCTCTATTCTGCCATTGATATGTGAGATCAAAATTGTGTTGTTGTGTAGGGGAACGGAAAATCGTACATCCATCTCTAACCACGACGACTCCACTGTCACCTAATCGGGAGGTCATTTTTTTCCATAACCAAAATGGTAGAACAGATGGTATTACAAAATAAACAATCGTACATATAAATCATATTCTAGAGTAAGTATTGCTAAAGGGGTGTTTGGGATTGCTTATTTTAATGTGCTTGGTAATAAGTTGTATCCAAACACTCATATGTACCTATGTTAAACAGATAATAGTTTAAATATGTGAATCCCAAGCTTAGGCTCAGATTTATAAATACAGTTGCACTAAAAAACACCCGCTATGGCTGCAATTACACTCTCGATATGCCTGCCTAGCTAAGATACAGGGGTGGGTAAACTATCATCGCCTATTATAACACTTTTTGGACCGAGCGAATTAACAAGCCAAAATCAGTCCAGAAAAAAGGAAGCCCAAGCGACTCAACACGACGTCGTTTTCTGTTGGGATTTATTGATTTGATGATACAAAATAATGAAACAAGAATGATACAAACGGATTACAAAAGGATCAAGATTGACATTATGAAATTCTAGAAAATGGAGGATTCTATAAGACTTGCTTAAAAAGATAAAGATCAAGATTATGAAAGATTTAGTTTCCTAATACAATTAGATTTCCGTTGTAAGTCTAGATGGACTTTATATATAAAGAGACCCTTAGATATTGTTTAGGTGCGTTTCCTAGACGTTTTGTGTGTATTAGGTGTTTAATCATGTAGTAGGAAAACACCAATGATCTCACCACTTGAGATCGTTTTAGCCCTAAGATCAAAGTATCTTTGATCCCTGTTATAGTTAGGTAACACGTTCTATCATGATCAAATAGAATTGGGGCTTGTATGAATGTAAACCTTGTTAAATAACATTGTTTTTGTTTAAATTCCGTTGCGCATCAACAAACTTTGTTATTATAGATCCTAGATGAGTTTTAAACGATCTTCACAATTGGTATCAGTGCCAAGTGGCTCATGATCTAGGATCTACAAGGTTTTACAATCGAAGAAAGAAGATTTTGTATACAAAGAAACCTAAAAAATTCGATTTTGGTTTCTATTTTTGTCACTTTCTGCACAGCTGTGGTAAAAAGAGGATATCTTATTCGTTAACCGTTGGATCTTAATGAAATTTTTATTGAAGGTTCTTTACTCATAAAGGCATATTCTCACCGAAGGGATCTTCAATCTGAGCTTTTAATTAAAAGATATAAAATTTTTAAATCTGCTGCAGAAAAGTTGAAGTTGTTGATGATGAATACGAAGTGTAATCACAATAAAGGTGATATGAATGTGGAAGCTAAGAGTTCGAGTTCAGGTTCTTGTGGAAAGTTTATTGAAGTGGTTATCATGTTAATACTGATTGGAAGTTACTACTGCTTCATACATGGTTACTATTGCTCTACAACAGTTAATACTGCTCGAGCAAAGTTAATGTTGCTTCATAGAAGTTAGTACTGCTTATGCATGGTTAATGTTGTTCTTACTTGGTTAATACTGCTTCTATGTTTTTAATACTGCTTCGACTTCATTAGTGCTGCTCGACAAAAGCAATACTGTTTGTTGAAGTTAGTGCTGCTAGCTTAAGTTAATACAGTTGCACAAAGTTAATACTGCTAGTTAGTAGTTAATACTGCTGGTGTATTTTTACTACTGCTCAACCATTAGTGCTGCTCTTCATTGTTACTACTTCTTGGTATCGATTACTACTGTTAGTCATTTTTCACCCTAATGCGGAATTAGTGCTGCTCGTCATGGATGGTACTACATGGTATTCATTACTACTGTGGTTAGTTATTCGTATAGATTCTTATGGTTGATTCTATTACTTTTGATCAAGAGATGGTTAATATATTGGTTTCAGGGGAAGAATATAATAAAGTGTTTAACCATTTAGATATGCTAAATGCACCACTTGAAGGGAAGGTTTTCACTTGTGAAAAACAAGTTAAACCTTATTACTACTGCTAAGTCATTGTTACTACTGCTAGTTTAAGTTTCTACTGCTTGAATTCATTATTCTTATTATGCGTCATGGAGGGTAATTTAAGACATTAAAAAGCATGGATTAGAAGTGTAATATATGGTTTGTAGTTGTAAAGATCAAAGTTGCATATGTTCACAGTCCCCTAATGGATAATGACAAAAACGAGAAGATGTTTCAGAGATGACATGATATGATTTGCAACTTATTTGTGGTAGCATGTGTAGGTCCTTGGTATAGGATCTGACTAGCCTTTGTAAGACTATAGATAACTTAGATAAATCTAAATCAACTATATGAGAGATACTAACTATGAATTATCAAGTGTTAATGCGGAATCTTAACACAAGAATTAAGAAGAAACGATATTTCTAAATTGCTATTAAGCTCTATGCTTCTATTGATATTTCTCAAAACGTACTTCAAAACATTTTGCCTTAGGGTTCCTCTTATACACCAAGGAAACCCTAATGGGCTTTACAAACATCAAAGGATAATACATATCCTTTCCTAAGATATCTC
>BQNB010003716.1:41382-62498 GCA_026074375.1 Tanacetum coccineum | reverse complement strand
TAATAAAGAACCATCTTGATTCAGCATGCATGAGCTTAAGTTCAAGCTCATCAAATGTTATGAGAGAACTTGCAAATATTGTAATGACAATGACAAGATCAGCAAAGATAGATATGGCAGTTGAAGATATGAAAAACGAGACTAAGGAGCTACAAAATGACTTAAAATCCCTTCCAGACTTGATGATCCAAGCACACGACAAGGAGAAAGACGAGCTAGTTCCAAGTGAAGTTACAGTAGTGCCACTAATAGATGTGATCCCCCTAGTGAGTTTTGCATCTTTACTGATTGAAACCGCTTCAAGGATTGAAGAAAACATGGTGAAAGCAGTTGAAGAGTTAGCAGAATCATCTCAATTTATATTGGGCCGAAACCCAATCAACCGGGTAATCACAACCCGCTGTCAAAGACAGTTACAAGACATCAACTGAAAAACAGTTATTTTTACCAAAAGACACGATGGTTCAAACGAACCAACATGACTTTTACTCGTACCCTTTCAGTTTGTATAAATAGGAAACAAAGATTGTAAACAAACATCAGTATGATGACAGATTCAGATTTATAAAGATTTAAGATTCAAGTTTATTTTGGTATATTTTGATTACGGTTTAGAGATTCGATCCAACATTTGGCATAAGAGCTTTTGGTTGATTAAACCAAATCATCATATACCGTTTTATAAACTCTCACTGTGTTCGTTTCGAATAAAAAAAACTGCACCAAGATCTTTCCAGAAAATGTTTTGCAATCATACAAACACAATCAAGATTTATCTTGTGTTTGTCAAAACGGTTTAAGCATAAGGCGAATCCAACAATCGCCGCCAAGTGAACACTCACTGGCAACGAAGGGTTTCAACCCTGCAAACATATCAAACAATAATCGGAAAACATAACCCCGAAAATCAAAGGGATCAGGCACCAGTTTTTTTTATCATAGATTCGAAAACAAATAGAAACCACATTTGGATAACGCGAAGTCATCACAAGAAAAGGGACAGATAATTAAATCATCAAAGAGGAACAAACACACCTTTTGAAGATTCAATACCCGAAACCCTCAATAGGATCATCAACGATTCTGGTTATCCAAAGAAAACCCCAAACTCGCGGCGGTTTTATCAGATCCCCATTGTAGCGAAACCCTAATACTCGCACAATCGAATCAGGGAACCAGTGGCTACGAACACAAGAAGAAGAGCAATCATAATCGCCATCTCAGTCGGCGGACAAAACCACCAGACAAGAGAAGAAGAAGAGACCCCAAGGAGACGAACTCCAAGAGACGAACTCCACACACAGAGAGAAAGAGGCGGTCAAAACAAAAGGGACACGAGGGTTAACTATTAACCCTAACAGGTTTTGCATATAAACCGAAACCACCCCTCCACTTTTCAATTTTTATATATCAATTTTAGATATATAGATATTTAGTTTTAGGCTATTACATAAGTTACCCCTTAGATATTAAGATTGTAACTTTGCCTAAAACCCGAAGATAGAAATATAGTAGTCTAAAAATTACACTGCCTACTATATCGAGAGAATAATTTTTAAGGAGTAATTAACCTTAGGTTATTCGGTTTAAAATTTCAAAACTTCTTATTTGGTTTATGATAAGAAAATTTCAAAACTTCTTATTTGGTTTATGATAAGAAAATTTTAAGACTTCTTATTTGGCTTACGATAAGAAAGTTTTTTTTAAGATTTTACTTATTTGGTTTATGATAAGTAATATATAAAGGATTAAGGTTTTTTTTTTAAAGATTAAAAGTTCTAAGATTTAAGGCTTTATAAAAATTTAAAGTTTAAAAGATTTTAAGATTTACATTATTAAGTTTTTTAAAGAATTAACAAAGTTTTCAAAGGTTTTATAAGAATATTATATCAGATTCAAATAATCAAATTTTTTAAAAATGTCTGGAAAAGATAATACTTCTAAGATAAACGAAATTGGGTCAACAACCCATTTTCAATGCCCTATATTGAAAGGGGCAAACTACACAACATGGAAAAGAAGAAAGTTTCTCACAAGATTACAATGAAGAAATGAGAAAGCCTAGAGATTTCAGCAAAGTAAAATGTTATAATTGCAATGAATATGGACATTATGCCTCACATTGCCGTAAAAGAGATCAAAGACAACAAAGACGAGAAGCATCGAACCTTGTGGAAGAAGATCTAGAACCAACATTGTTAATGGCATCCACAAGCTTCAACAAGACTCAAAGAAAATCTAGCAAGGATACACCAACAAATAAAAGTATTTGGTTTGCTAAAGACTATGATCATGAAGACTCAAAGTTTGGAGAAATTATATTAGAGGAAGATGAAGGAGGACATGATCAAGACTATGATAAACTAAGTATGGAAGACCAACAAGTCGAAGAATATAAAGGAAGAAAACCTAGAGTCAAGACACACTTTTGGAGCACTATTATTTCAAAAGTGGTTCAAAGGATTAAACGAAAATGAAGACTTTGAAGACACAGCGATTGTGATTACGGGGGAGAATATTGGGCCGAAACCCAATCAACCGGGTAATCACAACCCGCTGTCAAAGACAGTTACAAGATAGCGGTTATATAACTGTAAAACAGTTATATAAAGTTATTTTTACCAAAAGACACGATGCTTCAAACGAACCAACACGACTTTTACTCGTACCCTTTCAGTTTGTATAAATAGGAAACAAAGATTGTAAACAAACATCAGTATGATGACAGATTCAGATTTATAAAGATTTAAGATTCAAGTTTATTTTGGTATATTTTGATTACGGTTTAGAGATTCAATCCAACAATTTAAGCAACCAGAAGATGAAAAAAAGCCCAAACAAAATACCAGTACCGCCAAGATTGTCTCAGACGAAGAACATGCTACTACTGCCCTTGAACGTGTATAAGTATATGCAGCGTCAACTGCCCTATTTTCCGACAGAAGTCAAAGATCGTCTAATAGCATAAACAAAAACAATGATGGGATCCTGATGAGCCCGACACAGGCAGTCCCGAGTGATAGCGCAAAAACTGACCATATAGGTTGTTGTCTAGTGTTTTTATTTATTTATTTTGTTGCTTTTTGTGCAGCAACAAAAGGGACTTATTAATAACCGTACGTTACGTATATAAATATAATGATATCTGTTTGATTAAGTGGAGAAAGAGTCGACTTGCACTGATTTGTAGCTAATCCTAAAGTTTGTTCACCACTAGGTTCGCGCGTGTGGCTCGTACAAACTTGTACTTGTTTCTTTATGCTAATGTTACCAAGAACTTTTATGATATAACATTATTCTTTGGCGTGACAGATTTTAAGATGTCAACTAGAAATTGACAACATTCTTTTCGGTATATTATTTTTTGACATCTAAGAACAAAAAACATCATTGCTAGTAGGCAGTAGCTGCCTTGGGTTTAAATGGCGGGTGTGAGGCCAGACGTCGATTTGTTGATAGTAATGGTATGAGTTTAAGGTGCTCAATCGACTTTAAGTTAAATTGGGTAAGCATACGTCATACGAAGAAGTCGATGTTTCTCGTCAAGTCAAATTTATGTTTGCTCAATTAACTATCTTGAATGCATGGATCTTAATGTAGCATCTATTCTCATAGAAAATAGTAATGTGTGTAACTACGTTTTTATTTATGCTTACTATAAGGGGCAAAACAGAATTAACAGGGGTGGAACGCTGGGTCCAATCATTTTAGTGGCTCGGGGCGATGAAGGCTGTGTGATATTTGTTATCGCTTCCGCTATTACGTGCTTTGATGTTTGATTTAGATTATAAATTGTTATGCATGCTGAAAATCAACAGGGCGGACCCCGCAATTAAGCTCCGAAGTGAGAGTAAGTACATATGTTTGTCAGAGAATGTCAGAGTGTATGTGTGTATTAATGATTAGACAGCATGTACCTTTTTGGGGTGTGAAATGACCCCTATTTATAGGCAAGCCCAATACTAGGGTTTCCTAGTATTTCGCTTGTAACTGTTGGTGGTCGGAGTGGGTCCCTTGTCGGGCAAAGGTCCACGTGTAATCGTGTTTGCAGACGCGAGTGTTCTTCCGCGGTCAGTGTTTGTCCGCAGAGGTGCAACGGGTGCGGCTTTGAAGATACTCACGTGCGTCTTTGAAATATCCAGAGCATGACCCTTGTCAGGCTTAGCAGTCCGGCTATTTGTTGTATTGGGCTTGGGCCCATATGCGTATATTATGAACTAAGCCCAGTAAGCTTGGTGCTCATACTATACGTCATCAAGCCCCCCCAGTCTAGTTTGCTTACTGTATGTGGTACAATTATAGCGTGCGGTGAGCGTTACTAGACTTAGAGTTCCGTGATCAAATTTTCGTTTGCTCCTGCCTTGTTCCGCGTCTTTTGCATTGTTTTGGCAGTTTGTCATTGGTTACATGGGTTCTTCGTGTCCCTTTATCTTCTGCATGATTTGACCGCATGGGTCCCATATCCAGCTGTTATCATTATCTTTTTACTCTATTTTTGTACCGTTGATTGGGAAGTGTCTTGGCACGTGTTGTCATCCTACCTTTACTTGACTTAAATATACCATGGGTATAAATAGTCGATTCATGCCTTACTGTTTCTTTTTTCATCTCTTTCATTCTTCCACCATTGTTGATAATTTTCAAGGTTTTCTAGTTGCACAACCTCCTTTATTCTACTAGTTCGTTTTGATTCAGGTTAATCTCTTTGCTTCTCTTTTATTATGGGCAGTATTACATCCCTCAAATGTGTTCTCACACAAGAACACCTCGATGCCATTTGTGCCAAATATTTTGTTCCCGAGGAAGTTCATCCTCTACTGCCAAGCTCTGATGCCACCATGCATGAAAGAACAACTGGTAAAGTTGAAATGTACACCCGATTCTTCGATTATGCCAACTACCGTATCCCGTTTTCTACCTTCTTCGTGTATGTTCTCACCCATTTCCGCATTCCGTTTTCCCAATTGTCCGTGTTTGGATCTGCCAAGGTTTCTCATTTTGAAATCTTGTGTCGCGTTTGCAATATTGAATCTAATGTTAGTCTGTTCCGCTACTTCTATACGCACAATTATAAAAATGGCTGGTTTGGGTTTACTAAGCGCCCGAACGTCCGTACTTGTTATTCCAAGAATTTAGATTCCGTAAAGAATTGGAATGATCATTTTTTTTCTGGGTTGATGAGTTTGTGGTTCCTGCTAATGCTCGGTTAATTGGTTTTCGGGTTCCAATATTGTTAAAGATCGAGCTCCTGTCCCCTATGAATATAATGTGGAGCATATTAATGCCCTTATTGCTCAAGCCTCTCCGTTCCTTAGGTTCCCGGAAGAATTTCTTTGCTGGGTTGGCATAAGCCGTAATTACCTTTTGAATAAAGATACTTATCCCCGCTTTGAGTATGAGAACGGAGAGGGTGGGTTTTATTTTCCGTACGCACTTTGATTATTGTTTTTGTTTTTTCTGTTTTTTTTGTTTCCTTATCCTTTTTCCCTGTTGTCTTTTGCAGAGATGGATTTGAATGCTTTTATCCGTATCGCTGACCCCTGTAAGGTGAGGATTGTTGAAAGAGCCAGAGCTAAAAATGAAAGGCCTATTGTCACGGTGGCTAAACATCGCACCGTGACCCTTCTTCCGACCTCGGTGGTTTGTTCCTCCGGAGAGTTGTCGGCTAGTGTGGAGAGAGAATTTATTGGAGATGCAAGTGTTGGTGATGGTGAAGATCAGGGGTTTGATTCCATTGGTGGTCAGGATAATGTTGAGCCAATCGTGCCTGTCACTGAACATGTTGAAACTGAAATTCCTGGGCCCAAACGTTCAAAGAAAAAGTGAGTAACCCGTGGAAGTGAAAAGATGCCTGCCGCTTCCCATCCACCCAAAAGATTAAGAGCTGATTATGGTACAACTGGTGGTTCCACTACTGGAGGTAAGTCTCCTAGTGTTCTTAACAGGTTGCTCCAAGATTCTCGATTAATGATAGAACAGGGTGTTCCAGCTCTTCCTACCTTACCCTTTATTACTTCCTCCGTGACAGCTTTACCTTTGGAGGAGGGCAGAGACCATACTGACTCCGTGACAGGTCCCTCTTTGCGAACTATAGGTCCTTCCGCAAGGTTCGTAGTCCTATATGATTCTTCTCATCACTCAGGCACTAAATCTGCGGATCCTGAGGTTGATTTTCTTGTTAGGTCTGCTGTTTCGGTGATGACTGAGGCCACCACTGTGACTACTATTGCCCCTATAGTTGCTATTCCTGCTGATGTTGGCAAGGATAAGAGCGTGCCGCATCCATCTGTTTTTGGTTCTTCTAGTTCATCTGAGAAGACGGATCGTACTCTTAGTCTTTTTACAGGGAGGTCAGGTAGTGGTTTTGCTGCCGGGAGCATTCGTGCGGAGGAGGCTATAGGTGCTGGTTTGGAGGAAATCTATGTTCCTGAGTGGACGGTGACCAAGGGTTTTGAGCTTAATGATGGGCGTTTGTGTGCCAATATGATTGATCACTTCACTCCTCCTGCTTTCTTCAAAACTGTTCGCGGAATGGAGCATGAGCAATTATTTACTGAGTTCAATGTGTCAGCCGCACGCAATTTGAGTTTGAGCTCCGAGGTGAGAATGCGTGCGGAGTATAATATTTTGGAGAAGAGGAAATGGAGATCTCTTGCTGAGGAGAAAGATAGTTTGTTGGGGGCGAAAGATAAGGAGATTGAAGACTTGAAGTCCCAATTGCTTAAGGCAAAGGAGGAGTCTGTGGCGGTAACCCAACTCCGTGCTCGGGTTTCCAGCCTTGAAGCCATTGAGGGTTCGCTTCGAGGCGAAGTTGCTTCCGCCAAGGAACACAGCGGCCTTCTTGAGCAAGAGTGCGGTTCTTTGAAATTAAAGGCGACGAGCCTCGAATCTATTATTGCTGAAAAGGACCGTGAACTTTCTGACTTAGGAGCGTCCTCCTCTTCCTTGAGGTCTCAGAACCAAAGTCTTGTAAATCAGGTATAGTTTTCCGCCCTTAACTGTTTTCTTCTTATTTTTGTGTTCTCCTCTTCTTACGTATACATACATCTATTCTTTAGGTGCATGAGCTGGAGACTTCTTCCACGGATCTTCGTGAGAAGTTAGAGACGTATGAGAGAAGCATGAAACGGTTAGAGGAGTTTCAAGACAACCTTATGAGACCTCTCGAGACTAGGTTAGCCGAGATTGATGCTGATTTCACCCGGTGTTGTATGCGCTTCCAAGAGAGTTTCCATCCGCACCTCCTCAACGTCGTTGCAGGACGAAGATGGTTACTAACTCACGGGATGAAGCTTCTTATGGCTAAGTGTCTCAACTCGACTGAATATATGGAGGCTCTTGGAAATGCTTTTAGCCGTGCTATAGAGAAAGGGATGCAAGAGGGTCTGGCAGCCGGAATTGAGCACGGACAAGCTGGCAGATGTTTAACTGATCTTGAAGCTTACATTCCCTCCGCGGAGGATGATTTTAATTCTGCTGTCTCTAATCTCCGTGGCTTGAACTTCTCGCTTCTTCAGGAAATATCAAATAAGAAGGATGCCAGCACATGGGATATTATGGATCTTCTTCGCTTGGACGATGCCGTGGCCGAGGCCTTAGGGATGACTGATCTTCAACCTGATGTGAATCAATTGATGGTTCCTGTGCATCACAAGCAGGATAGAGTTGTTATTGGGAGCCAAGCGTTGTCTGTTGCTTTGGATATTTGTCGCAGAATGATGGAGAAGATGGAAAGAAATCTTGTTGAGCGTCTCCCATTTTTGAGAGACGTATTTGTCTCCTTGGATCATCCTTTGTCCGCTGAGGCTTTAATTGAGCTGCCGGCTAAGGATCCTGCTACAAATGTTTTATCTACTGTTGTCATCGTTCCTTATTCTGATCCTTCTATTTTCGTGGAAGATTATGAGAATCCCGATTTGGTAGATGTAGTTCTAAGGAACGTTACTCCAGGGACAGAAGGTGAAGAAAATATCGATGCTTCAACCGGAGGTGATCTTGTATTTTCTAAATTAGATGATGAAGCTAGGGACGCTGTCCTTTAGGTGTATTTGCTTGTTTCTCCGTGGTCGCATGTGACCTTGCGGTTTTTTGTATTTAAAATACCACAGCTATTATCGGTTAGGCCCGTTATGGCGCTTTTTACACCGCGGCCGTATGTGGCCTTTTTGTAGCTGCATTTTGTATGTAACTATTTAAGTTTGAACATATCTGTTGTATAAATGTTCCTGCTACCTTTTTATACCGGGTTTGCAATACCTCTTATGTACTTTGAGTTAATTGTGAGGTTACTCATCCTTTTGTTATACGGAATAACATTGATGGAGGCATGCTCCGTGTGTGCGCGGCTTAATCACAATAAATAACTTCGCAAAGCAATAAGATAAAAAATTTCAAAGCATAACTTGTGAAGGTAGCTAATCTTCACTTTTTTCATTAAAGTCAAAATCATATTACACGATATTTAAAAATTACTACACGGAATAAAGATAAAAATGCCCTTCCCATCACGGAGTTCGTATGGCTAGACTGCTTACACTTTGTGTACGTAACACTTCTTGAGATTACAAACGTTCCAAGTTCTCGGGAGTTCTTTTCCGTTGCGGTCTTTTAACTTGTACGATCCTTTCCCAAGTGCTTCTGTGACTTCGTACGGCCCTTCCCACTTGGGTCCTAACTTTCCAGTGTCTTCTACACGGCTTGCTTCGTTGCTCCGATACACCAAGTCTCCTGGCTTGAAGCTTGCATTTCTGACTTTGGTGTTGTAGTATTTTTCCATTTGCCTCTTGCTTTTTGCTTCTCTTATCGCTGCTTGCTCTCTCTTTTCTTCTAGCAATTCCAAGTTGATTTCCAACGCTTCGTCATTTTCGGCCACATTCACTTCTGCTGTCCTGAACGTGGGCATTCCAATTTCCGCCGGGATGACAGCTTCCGTTCCGTAAGTTAATGAGAACGGAGTGTCTCCGTTACTGGACTTGACCATGGTACGGTGTGCCCAAAGTACATGAGAGATTTCTTCCAACCAGTTCTTGTTGTCTTTGCCCAGTCTTGCTTTTATTCCTTCCCCCAGACTTCTGTTTGCTCTTTCAACCAGTCCGTTCGTCTGAGGATGTTTTACGGAAGCAAAATGTTGTTGAATGCACAATTTTTCACACCAATCCTTGAAGGGGTTATCTCGAAATTGTTTCCCATTATCAGATATAATTTCTCCTGGAAGACCAAATCTGCATACTATGTTTTCCCATACGAATTTTTTTACTTGGTTTCCTGTGATAGTTACTACTGGTTTTGATTCTATCCACTTGGTAAAGTAATCCATAGCCACTATTAGGAATTTAACTTTGCCGGGTCCTTCCGAGAAAGGCCCAGCTATGTCGATACCCCATTTATAAAATGGCCATGGAGATGTGATCGGATTCAATTTTTCCTGCGGACTTCTTGGGACGGGTTTGTGCACTTGACATTCCTGACATGCTTTTATTAGCGCCCTTGCGTCTTTGTGCATTGTTAGCCAGTAATAACCGGTCCTTAGAGCTTTGGCAACGACGGATCGTGTACCCGCATGCATGCTACACGAGCCTTCGTGTATTTCTCGTAAGACGTAGTTTGCTTGTGAAGGTCCTACACATCGAAGCCATGGGCCCAGAAATGATTTTTTGTATAGTATTCCGTTGATGATGGCAAAACGTTATGATTTACGCTTTATCGCCCTTGCCTTTTTTCTTTTTGCTGGTAAAGTTTCGTCTGTGAGGTATTCATGAATCGGGGTCATCCAGGTATCCCCTTCTTCCTCTACCACGGTGAGCACCTCTCTTTTGTTTACGGATTTTTCTTTCAATTCCTCCACCAACACATGTTTGCTGAGATGTGCAAAGCTGGTGGACGTCATTTTGCTTAGTGCATCCGCTTTTTTGTTCTTGCTTCTTGGGACTTGCTTTATTGAGAACGCTCGAAAGGTACTAGTCAGTGCTTTTACCTTTCCTAAGTATTTGATCATGTCTGTTTATTTTTCGATGTAAGTCCCATTTACTTGGTTTGCTACCAGTTTTGAGTCTACATTCACTTCGAGGTTTTTGACACCTATTTTTTCCACTATTCGCAATCCCGCTATCAATGCTCCATATTCTGCTTCGTTGTTAGTTGTTTTAAACTAAAATCTTAAAGCGTATGTGAACTCTACTCCCTCCGGATCTGTGAGTATCACTCCTGCTCTGCATCCGTCAATGCAGGATGACCCGTCTGTGAACGAGGTCCACCGTGCTGGGAGCGGTTCCTCTTCTTTTGCGGAGTCGTCTTGACCTTCTTCCTCTGGTCTTTCTACGATAAAATCGGCTAATACTTGCCCTTTCACAGATACTCTTGGCCTATAATGTATGCCAAACTCCCCTAATTGTATGCTCCACTTTTGCATCCTACCAGCGACTTCCGGGCTTGATAGTATGTTTTTGATGGGTTGGTCTGTTATTACTGTGATAGGGTGAGCTTGGAAGTATCTTCTTAGCCTTTTGCTTGCATGCACTAATGCCAGCACCAATTTTTCCATGGCGGTGTAGTTTACTTCCGGGCCCCTTAGTGCCCGGCTGACAAAGTAGATTGGCATCTGCCTGGCTTCTCTTTCCGTCATTAGTACGGCGCTCACCGCTTCCTTGGACGCTGCCAGGTAGACAATGAGTTCCTCTTCTTCTTCTGGAGCGGTGAGCATAGGTAACTTTGCTATATGTTCCTTCATTTGTTTGAATGCAGCTTCCGCTTCCTCCGTCCATAGAAAATCACTCTTCTTTGTGCATTTTTTCAAAGTTTTGAAAAATGGTAATGATTTCTCCGCTGACTTTGCTAAGAATCTGTTTAAGCTTGCCAATTTTCCATTTAACTTCTGCACGTCTTTCAAGCATTTTGGTGATTGAAGGCTTAATACGGCGTCTACCTTGTCTGGGCAAATCTTAATGCCTTTAGTATTGACCTGGTATCCTAAGAACATTCCTTCCTCAACTCCAAAGGTGCACTTTTTTGGGTTCAGTTTCATGTTGATTTTTCTAAGTGTCTTAAATGTTTCTTCTATGTCGCGGACAACTTCATCCTCCGTGCGGCTTTTTATGACCAAATCATCCACATATACCTCGAGGTTTCTACCGATCTGTCCGTGGAATGTTTTGTCCACTAGCCGTTGATAAGTCGCACCGGCGTTCCTTAGACCGAAAGGCATTTTTGTGTAGCAGAAAATGCCTTGATTTGTAATGAACGCGGTCTTTTCCTCATCTTCCTCTGCCATTTGTATTTGGTGATACCCCTTGTATGCGTCCAGGAAGCATTTGAAGGGGAATCCACACAAGGATTCGACCTTCCAGTCTATTTCCGGCAGAGGGTAACCGTCCTTGGGACATGCTTTATTGAGGTCTTTAAAATCAACACACATTCTCCAACTGTTGTCACTCTTCTTTACCATCACCGGGTTGGAGAGCCAATCGTGATAATGAACTTCTCTCATTATCCCAGCTGTCACAAGCTTACTAACCTCATCATTTATTGCTATGTTCCTTTCTGCGGCTTGGCCTCTTTTCTTTTGCCTAACCGGCTGACAACCTTTTCGTACATTTAACTTATGTTCCGCTATCTGTCTTGGAACGCCCGTCATATCCGTTGGAGTCCAAGCGAATATATCCAAGCTCCGCTGAAGTAGGTTGCACAGCTTACTTCTGGTTTTTTCCGTGAGGTCAGAACCAATCATTACTGTCTGTTCCGGATGTTCCGGATTGACTGCCACTTTAATCCTTTCCTCTTTTACTTTGTTCACCGGAGGGGGTTGGTCTTCTGCTCCAGAGATCATCGCACATTCAATGGGAATGATTTTACTACTTCTTAGCGTAAGTGTCCCTCCCATAACCGGGAACTTTATCATTCCATGCGTTGTTGATAGAACTGCTTTCATTTTCCGCAACCCCGGTCTTCCAATGATTCCATTAAACGGAGATGTTGATCTCACCACCATGAATTCCATCCATGCTGATGTTGAATGTTCGTCATCCCCAACTTTCACCAAAAGTGTTATTTGTCCTAATGGCCATTTTATTTCACCCCTAAATCCTACTAGCGAAGTTATGGCCGGGACCATTTGGTTTCTTATTTCCGGACAAAGTCGATTAAAGCAGTGCTCATAGAGTATTTCAAATGATGACCCTCCGTCAATACACATGCGGTGCACTTGGTGCCCTCCAACCTCTGCTTCTATTATTAGGGGGCCTTCTGCCCCCTCATCGTTCCCCAGGGACGGGAATGATATTTCGAGGTCGGGTGAGAAACTTTGAGTTATCTTCTGCCTTACTGCCTTTTGTCGTGACTGAATCATCAAAATTGCCTGAGGCTTCTCTTTTCCGGAGGTTTCACCTTTCTTTTTCGGCTGTTCTTTTCCACTACTTTACTTCAACTCCCGGATTATGTGCGATAGTTTCCCAGCCTTAAGCATATCTTCGATTTGTTTCCTTAGATGGTTGCACTCATCCGTATTATGCCCCACTTCTCCGTGAAACTCGCAAAACTTGTTTGCGTTTCGCTTTTCAACCGGGGTTGTCATCAGAGGTGGGGTTTTGAATTTTCCTTTTTCTAAGGCCAGAATTTCCTTTGGAGTTTTCGTGAGAAGAGTGAACCTGTCTGGTCTTTTCTCCGTCTTATGTTGGCTGCGGAAGCCTCCCCCTTTTTTGAAATTCTGCCTATGACCCCCTTCCTGGTGTCTCCAGGCCTGAGGAACTTTCTTCCTTTCTTGATTTGAGGCCGTCTCTTGCCCTTGAAGAAAAGACGTGGTAACCTGCATCATTTCGTCTACTATTTTTGGAATTTTCTCGTGAAATCTTTTGATGAGCTCAGAATTTGTGATTCCGTGCACGAATCCGGAGATTCTCATGCACTCCGGTGCTCCTTTAACATTTCCACTTTCCGACTTATACCTTTGTATGAAGTCTTCTGTGGACTCTCCGTCTCTTTGTTTGATGTTGTGGAGCACTATGGGGTCTCTGATGCACTTTTTCTGTTGGAGGTAGTTTTTCAGGAATGCTTCTCTTAGATCATTGTAACTGTCTATTGATTCTGGGGGAAGATCGTCAAACCACACTCGGGCGTTTCCGGTGAGTGTGGAATTAAACATGTGACACCATGTTGGCATGGCCCACCTCTCCGTTTTTGCTGCTGCCTGGAAGATTTTCAAGTGATCTTCAGGATCTTCGCTTCCGTTGTATGTTTTTTTCCATGACCTTGCTTTCGTGTTTTTCGGGGAAGTCGAAGTGAGGGATTCGAGGACATGAACGGATCAATCTCGGCACATATAACAAGGTTGGGGAGATCATCCATCATTCGACACTGGATTTTTTCCTTCGTAATTGAGTTTCCAATGCCAGCCTTTACTATCTTCTCTGTCAGAGAATTTTTCGAGTATTTTACTTGAGCTTTCCTGACGGCTATCAGAGTGCGCGGAGGTGTATTCCGTACTCTGCTCCGGAGTCTACTTTGAATCACGGTGCTCTCCCTTCTTTCCTTATTCTTGTATTCATGCCGTGGCGATCTTGATCTTTCGAGCCTCAATCTAGTGAAGACGCTAGGATTGTGACGCGGGCTGCGAGAGCGTCTCTGTCTTCTTGGCGATATTGTCCTGGATTCAGAATACGCTGATTCCTGTGCCCTAGTGCTTTTCTTCCGGGCATCGCCAAAGTCGAGCCTCGCTTTTACTTCCTCCAGCTTTTCTTTTTTTCTCTTCTCATACTCATACTTATCTGCCATGATTGGTAGTAGTTTCTCATAGTGCTTTTTGCAGAACTCTTCGAGGTCTACAGCGGATGTAGTTCTCACGGAGTCCTAGAGAATTTGTTTGTTCTTCCCTGTCGTATTCCGCACATCAGACTTGGGATGACTAGGGGTAGGTTGTTCGTGATTGCTCATGGCGAGTATTTTCAAGGAACGCAGTTATATCGGTCCCACGGATGACACCAACTTGTTAGTACAAAAACCATATAGGGGGGTGAATGTGGGTCCAGATCATTTAGTGGGCTGGGCCAATGAATGGGCTGTGATGTAGAGCTTGTACTAATCCAAGTAATGAAGAGATAATCTGCACAAATGAGAGTAAACCGTTAGCCTTATCACGGGGCGGACCCCACGATTAAGCTCCGGCGTGAGAGTAAGTATGCATGTTTATCAGAGAATATGTCAGAGTATGTGTGTGTATTAATTGTCAGACAGAATGTACCTCTTTGGGGTGTGAAATGACCCCTATTTATAGGCAAGCCTAATACTAGGGTTTCCTAGTATTTCGCTTGCAACTGTTAGTAGCCGGAGTGGGTTCCTTGTCGGGCAAAGGTCCACGTGTAATCGTGTTTGCGGACGCGAGTGTTCTTCCGCGGTCAGTGTTCGTCTGCGAAGGTGCAACGGGTGCGGCTTTGAAGATACTCACGTGCGTCTTTGAAATATCCGGAGCGTGACCCTTGTCAGGCTTAGCAGTCCGGCTATTTTTTGCTGGGATAGATCGCGCGGCCTCCACCCCCGGGTGCTGTCCTGGCCACTTCATGACTGACTGGTGGGTCTGGTTGGGAAGTCTGTATCAGGTCTAGTCTTTTTCTGCTGTTTGCTAAGAGAGTGTTTTTTGAATTCTGGATAGCTGCGGTCGCCAACGGAACCTTTTGATTTGTATAGAGAGTTTATAATCCATAGCTGTGTCTTCTTTTTTTGAAATTTATCCGCGGGAATGTTGGTCTGTTGTCCGTGTGACCATTTTTCAGGACTTAGCTTATTGTCTACTAGCCAGGCTGCCCGGCTATTTGTTTGTATTTGGGGCCTGAGCACATTACCATTGAGCCCCCCCCGCATATTAATGATAATGAAGGTGCATCCAGGGTTTGATTGTTGGTGCCTCCAACCTTTTTTTCCTACCTATTACGTCATCAAATCACCAATATCATGAACTCTACCAAGTCCAACCATGAGTGTCAAGTAAAGAGAGAGTAATGTATGTAAGCTGTTTTGATGATTGTGAAATGTTAACTGATATTATTATATTTATTTTTAGTAATAGACAAAATTAATTGAGGATAACTTAAAAGAATTAAGAAAAATCTGAACAAATTAATATGGGAAAAAACAGAGTAAAAAACTTTTTTTGTATATGCCTGATTATTCACTTTCCCTCCTCCCCTCTACTGTTTGGTACTTAACTTTTTCGTTCTTGTTTTTTTTTTTTAAAAGTTTTATAATCATCAGAAAAAATGCTTATTTAATACTGTTTAGGTTAGTCGTTTTCAAAAGTAGTCTTGAGGGCTATTAAGAGGTTAAAAGAATGCTTTAGTTCTTGTATTCTATGATAACTACCTTAGTGATAATTAATAACCCGACCACCCTGATTAGGAAATAAATTAAAAAAAACTTATATTTTATGAGAGGAAGAGGAAAGGAAAGGGAAAAATTCATTTTCTAATTATCTAAAGATGATGTAATTATGGGTGGATGATTTATTCTAACTTATTTAACGATATAAGGTTGTTTCGTTGGAAGCTCAAGTCTTTTAATGAGTCGGGTTCAAAAAGTTTGTAAAACTTATTGGACTCTCAGAAAATTAGTTTCCAGTTTAGAAAATGATACATTAGACCTAACGAATACTAATAATATAGGAACTTCAATTCTTATTGGTGATTTTGTATATGTATTTAAGAATAAAAGTCAATATTTTTACAATTTCTATATAGCTTTCAAATATTTTTTTCAGTCGTCTCTATTACATCTTTCTTTTGTTTTTTCTTTTGCACTAAGATCTCTGCTCACGTAAAAACATTGTTTTAATTGATTGAGACACATTGCTTCCAACTTGCAATTCGAACGTTGATTGGTGTGTTTTGGCATTTTAATACACTTGAATAAACAGTTAATCGTGGGTGGATTGATTTTTTTATATCTAAACTGCTAGTTAATTTCAAGACAAATACATCAATGATTATAAAGGATTAAATGTAAAGACGTTGTAACATAAAAGAAAGTTTGTGGTGGCGTAGAGATCTTGGTGCAAAAGAAAAAACAAAGGAAAAGATGCAATATAGCCACCGTATAAATTTTTGGAAGGCTATATTAGAAATTATAAAAATGATTGACTTATTCTTTAAATGCATAGACAAATCAACCAATAAGATTTGTAGGTCTATCATTAAGTCTAGAGTAAAGTGCAAAAATCATCCTTGTGGTTTCTCAAAAAACTGTCTCACGTCCCTCGTTAAAAATTTGCCCAAAACACATTCATCCGTCAATGTCCCTTGTGGGACATGCTTTATTGAGGTCTTTAAAATCAACACACATTCTCCAACTGTTGTCATTCTTCTTTACCATCACCGGGTTGGAGAGCCAATCGTGATAATGAACTTCTCTCATTATCCCAGCTGTTACAGTTACTAAACATCTCCTTTATTGCTATGGTTCCTTTCTGCGCTTGGCCTCTTATCTTATTGGCCTAACCGGCTGGACACCTTTATACGTATATTTAAACTTCTGTTCCGCTATTGTCTTGGATACGCCAGTCATATCGTTGGAGTCTCCAAGCGAAATATCCAAGCTCCCGATGACGTAGGTTGCACAACTTCTTCTGGTTTGTTCCGTGAGGTCAGAACCCTATCATTTCTGTCTTTCCGAATGTTCCGGATTTACGCCACTTTAATCTTTTCCATATTTTTACCTTGTTTACCGGGGAGGGGGGGTTGATCTTTTGTCCGGAGATCATCGCACATTCAATGGGATTGATTTACTGCTTTTTAGCGTAAGTGTCCCTTACCACAACCGGAACTTTATCATTCTGGTGCGTTGTTGGGAATGCTGTTTCATTTTACGCAACGCTGGTCTTCCAATGTTTCCATTAAATAGAGACGTTGATCTTACCACCATGAAGTCATTCCATGCTGATTTTGATTTGTTCGCACTCCCCAACTTTTACCAAAGGTGTTATTTGTCCTAATTGGCCATTGTATTTCACCGCTGAACATCTACTAGCGAAGTTGTGGCGGGACCATTTGGTTTCTTTATTTAAGACGGTCGTATTTTAAAGCAGTGCGCATAGAGGTATTTCAATGTTGACCCACGTCATAAACATCGCGGGTGCACTTGGTGACCCTCCAACCTCTGTTTCTATTATTAGGCCTTTGCTACTATCGTTCTCCCAGGGTCAGGGAATGATATTTCGATGGTCGGGTGAGAAACATTAAGTTATCTTCTGTCTTACTGATTTTTGCCGTGACTGGAATCATAAAATGCCTGAGGTTTTCTCTTTTTCCGGAGGTCTAACCTTTCTTTTTTCGGATGTTCTTTTCGGTGTTTTGCTTCAGATCCCGGATTATTGCGCGATAGTTTCCGGCTTTGAGCAAATCCTCAATTTGTTTAACTTAGATGTTCATTCATCTGTATTGTGCCCCATTCGTGGAAACTCGCAATACTGTTTGCGTTTCGCTCTTTCAACCGGGGTGTCATTGGAGTGGGTGTGGTTTTGGAATTTTCCTATTTTCTATGGCCAAGAATTTCCTTCGGGTTTTCGTGCGAAGAGTGATCCTGTTGGTCTTTCTCCGTCTTTGTTTGGCTGCGGAAGCGTTCCCCTTTTTTGAAATTCTGCATTTGACCGTCCTTCTGGTGTCTCAAGCTCTGAGGAATTTCTTATTTCTTGATTTGAGGCGGCCTCTTGCTCTTGAAGAAAAGAGTGGCAACCTGCATCATTTGTCTACTATTTTTGGAAGTTTCCTCGTGAAATCTTTTGATTCAGCTCTGGATTTGTGATTCCGTGTACAAATTCGGAGATTCTCATGCACTCGGTGCTCCTTATGACATTTCCACTTTCGTCTTATACCTTTGGTTGAAGTATCTGGGATTCTCCGTCATTTGTTTGATGTGTGGAGACTATGGGGGCTCGATGACACTTTTTCTGTTTGGAGTAGCGTTATAAGGAATGCTTCTCTTAGATCATTGTAACTGTCTATTGATTCTGGGGAAAGATCGTCAAACCACACCCGGGCGTTTCCGGTGAGTGTGGAATTAAACATATGACACCATGTTGGCATGGCCCACCTCTCCGTTTTTGCTGCTGCCTGGAAGATTTTCAAGTGATCTTCAGGATCTTCGCTTCCGTTGTATGTTTTCACATGACTTGGCATTCGTGTTTTCGGGAAGTCGAAGTGAGGGATTCGAGACATGAACGGATCAATCTCGGCACATACCCAAGGTTGGGAGAGATCATCATCTTTGACACTGGATTTTTTCCTTCGTAATTTAGACTTCCAATGCCCGCCTTTACTATCTTCACTTTCAGAGTAATTTTCCGTATACCTTGAGCTTTCCTGACGGCTATCGGAATGCGCGGAGGTACTCCGTCCTCTGCTTCCGAGTCTCTTGAACACGGTGCTCTCCCTTCTTTCCTTATTCTTGTATTCATGCCGTGGCGATCTTGATCTTTCGCGCCTCAATCTAGTGAAGACGCTAGGATTGTGACGCGGGCTGCGAGAGCGTCTCTGTCTTCTTGGCGATATTGTCCTGGATTCAGAATACGCTGATTCCTGTGCCCTAGTGCTTTT
Organism: Tanacetum coccineum; assembly: GCA_026074375.1. Classification (NCBI taxonomy): domain Eukaryota; kingdom Viridiplantae; phylum Streptophyta; class Magnoliopsida; order Asterales; family Asteraceae; genus Tanacetum; species Tanacetum coccineum. Next base: position 43,932 of record BQNB010003716.1, on the reverse strand, counting down.
CTTCCGGGCATCGCCAAAGTCGAGCCTCGCTTTTACTTCCTCCAGCTTTTCTTTTTTTCTCTTCTCATACTCATACTTATCTGCCATGATTGGTAGTAGTTTCTCATAGTGCTTTTTGCAGAACTCTTCGAGATCTACAGCGGATGTAGTTCTCACAGAGTCCTGGAGGATTTGTTTGTTCTTCCTGTCGTATATTCCGCAATCTGACTTGGGTTGATAGGGGTAGGTTGTTCGTGATTGGTCATGGCGGGAGTATTTTATGGGAACGCAGTAGAGTTATATCGGTCCTACGGTGACCACCAACTTGTTGTAAAAAAACCGTTGTAGGGTGAATGTGGGGTCTAGATCATATTAGTGGGCCGGGCCAATGAATGGGCTTTTAAATTTTGGTTAAATTTTTTTTCGAAATTAATTTTTTTAAACAAAAAATAATAAATCTCAACAAAATCATATAAAGGACTAACGATGCAATAATAAAATAAACGATCGTTAGAAATTTAACTTGAAAACTTGTTAATTGCCTAACATTGCAACCAAAAACAAGATGGATACCTTAAATTGAGAAAAAAAAATGGGTACCTTTAATTGACATTGGACCTAAGATGAGTATCTTTTTATGCGATTTGCCCTTCTAAACAAAAGTAAAAAATAAATAAATTGCAATCACACCTATTTCACCAAGCAACAAAAGATATAATAGCTCTATGACTAAATTTCCTCGCAAGATTACGATTGAAACCAAATGCAACTTCAACCTCACATAAGGCCTCAAGATCCTATCACAAATGGGCATCATTATAAGAGCAACAACACTCAATGCTAGTTCAGACCAGAAACTGGCTACATTTCCAAATAAGATGCAAAGCCAAATTAATTGCAGCCCAACCTCACAGTGAATTATTCTGCAACTCATCGGCATCACCAATATCATGAACTCTACCAAAGCCCACCATGAGTTCAAGCAAGAGTAATGTAGTAAGCGTGATGAAACTTTTATATATATATTTTTAGTAACAGACAATTAATTGAGATAACTAAAAGAATTAAGAAAACATGAACAATTAATATGAAACCGGAGTAAAACTTTTTAGTCTACGTTTGGAACTTAACTTTTCAGTTGTTTAAAAGTTATATATCATCAGAAAAATGCTAACTATATAGTCGTTTTCAAAAGTAGTCTTGAGGGCTATTAAGAGGTTAAAAGAATGCTTTAGTTCTTGTATTCTATGATAACTACCTTAGTGATAATTAATAACCCGACCACCCTGATTAGGAAAAACTTATATATTATGCAGGAAAGGTAAAATTCATTTTCAATTATCTAAAAGATGCATGTTATATGGGAGATTTAACTAACATATTACCCGATATAAGGTTGTTTCGTGGAAGCTCAAGTCTTTTAATGAGTCGGTCAAAAGATTTAAAACTATAGTGACTCTCAGAAAATTATGTTTCCAGTTAGAGAAATGATACATAGACCTAACTAAATACCTAATAATAGGCCTACAAATCTTATTGGTTAATTTGTATATGTATTTAAGAATAAGTCAATCATTTTTACAATTTCTAATATAGCCTTTCAAATATTTTTTTCAGTGTCTATAATACATCTTTCCTTTTGTTTTTTCTTTTGCACTAAGATCTCTGCCTCACGAAAAAAACTTGTTTTAATTGATTTGAGAAACATTGCTTCCAACTTGCAATCGAACAGATGATTGGTGTTTTTGCATTTTATACACTTGAAACATTAATCGTGGATTGATTTTTTTATATCTAAACTGCTAGTTAATTTCAAGACAAATACATCAATGATTATAAAGGATTAAATGTAAAGACGTTGTAACATAAAAGAAAGTTTGTGGTGGCGTAGAGATCTTGGTGCAAAAGAAAAAACAAAGGAAAAGATGCAATATAGCCACCGTATAAATTTTTGGAAGGCTATATTAGAAATTATAAAAATGATTGACTTATTCTTTAAATGCATAGACAAATCAACCAATAAGATTTGTAGGTCTATCATTAAGTCTAGAGTAAAGTGCAAAAATCATCCTTGTGGTTTCTCAAAAAACTGTCTCACGTTCCTCGTTAAAAATTTGTCCAAAATACATTCCTCCGTCAATGTTTTGAGGCACGATACGTCCCTTGGACTAACGGTGCAAATTTATTTTTCGTTAAATACTAACGAAGGTCTAAAAGGAGGGTATAGTTGTCTTTTTGCTGCCACAGGGATGTATGATGAACCTTTACTTTAAAATTTTTATTTTTTTAGTTTTTCTTTGTTTTTTAATATTTTTTTAAACTATTCTTTTACATTATTATTTGTCAAAAAATTTAAAAATATTTTACAAAATTTTAGAAAAAAATTTCGCCCGTTTTAAAATCCTAATTTTTTCATACTTTTTAAATTTTAAAAAAAAATTACGTTATTATTCGTGAAAAAATTTAAATTTTCTTTCAAAAACTTAAAAAAATTTTTACATTATTATTCGTACCTTTTACTTTAAAAAAAAATTAATTTTCTTTTTTAACTTCTGAAAAAAAAAATATTTT
>BQNB010003716.1:0-39917 GCA_026074375.1 Tanacetum coccineum | reverse complement strand
GTTATGCTAACAGCACTAACAGAGTTTCTACTGTTAGTCCATCTGTTAGTGCCGCTGGGCAAAGTTTTGATAATGTTGATGATCTTCCAACTACCTTCTGATCTGATTTTAAAACGAGATTTTGACCCATTTTGGGTCTGAACCGGCAAAGGTGTATAAAAGAAAAGTTGTTCGGAATGATTTTTGGGTATAATATTGTATGTTTTCAAAGCGTGAAATTCAAAAACGAGAGAGTTATACCCTGATTTAGTTGAGTCATTTTTCCGGACAATATAAATAAAATAGGTGATGATTGGAAATTAAAAGTGTTTTTAAGCGTTTTTATGTCCGTTTGAGCCGTAAAACCTTAGCGAAAAATATTGTATCACTATTATATAATTAGGACGCATTAGAAACATTATAAAAATATTTTCAAGAAGGCATTAGGAGTTTTAAATAAGGAAAGGCTATATTAAACTTAGGAATAAATATTAGCGAGATAAAAATGAAAGTTAGGCGTTTAGGTTTCCCTTAGCGCGTTTCGTTGTAGGATGGACTTAACGAATATTAGAGGATGTTATTAACTTTCGAGATTTCTTAACTTTCCTAAAATAATAACTTTCCAAAAATAGTAATTTTTCGTAAAAGTGACGTAACTTAATTATAAATCTTATATTTTCTTAAAGTACGTTTTTGCTAAATAATCTATGACACAAACACATATAGATTCTATTACTTTCTATAAACGATTTATGCATCCTTTCGTTGTATATTTCTTTCACCTAAAGCGCGTCGTTCAATTAGGTCACGGTTTGGATCTTGTGACTTCATTTATTCGTTGTTGATTACCTTTCACTCATTGTTTGCTTAAGGTGAGTTCATAGCCCCTTTTTCCTTGTTTAATGTTTTTCAAACTCCACGGGGGAGATTACATGCTAGTTTTATAAAACTGAACATATGTGATTAAATGTGTATGCTTGACCCAAATATGTGAATTATTAACATTGAGTACCATTTGCCTGAAAAGTCCCTAATTTCATAAACCGTTAATTACATTCTTGGTAAACGCTAGTATGATGAATAGATCTATTGGGTTTAACATCCCCGTCCGGGTGAGTAGCGCTCACTTGAATACATGTCAAACGGACGCATTGTATTGAGAATTAAGGTATTTGGCAAATATACCTTCGATGCGCAAAATCTTATATTATCTTGGTTAACGTTCGGTGTCATGAGTTCGATGCAATAATATTATTACCTGACTTGTATGTGTTGCAATGTCACTCAATGAACGAAAACTTGTGTTCTACTTATTTACTTATTAAACTCTATGAATTCACTCAATAATTTTTGTTGACCGTTTTAGCATGTTTAATCTCAGGTTTAAAGCTGTAAGCTTCTTGGATGGGAGTTGCGAGTCGATCAGATATCATTTGAAGACTCTACTTGGCATATTTTCACATTCGATGAAATCTTTTTCTAAAGCCTTATGTTATGTTCAAACTTAAAACTCTATGTCATGTTCAAACGTTTTTGTTCTTTTGAAACTATGGGACCTGTTTACAAACTCTGATATTTTATTGTATCAAATGTGAAATAACTTATTTTAAAACGTCTCATTTTGAGGTCGTTTTCTGTAACTTGTACTTTGAGCCTATGAAGTAGCACCCCGTGTTGTATTCTGCTGTGTTCCGATTTTAGAGGTGTTACAGATTGGTATCAGAGCTGCTGGTTATAGAGAACTGGGTCATTTCCAAAACCTAGACTATAACTATTTTTCAAAAATTAAGAGTCTTTCATCCTTTATCTGATCCGCGCGCGCATACTTTCGGATTCCTTATATACTCCCTCGAGCATCACTATTAGTATTATATAAATGATAATTATATAAATACTTGACTTTCTTTTTCGATCTCTTACGCTTATCTTCGAGTGTATCACTATTTATATAACAATAATTTATATACATGTCGACTATGTTCGATCACTTATATCCACTTTCCAGAACGTCACTATATTTTATATATATAGATATTGTTTATATAAATACTATGAATTTTCTTAAGACATTGTGTCTGACACAATGGTTGATAACGCTCAAATTATACATGTTTTTATACGCGTTATCAATGATTATATATATATAAATTGGTTAATTATAAGAACTTTTGGTATAGAATAGAGTATATTTGCTATTGTAGGTTCTTGGAATGTGTCGTGGAAGAAAACGAAAGAAAACACTAAGATTTGAAGCTTAAATGAAGAAATAACTCAAGTTGAATGCTTCCCGACACATGTTTATTGTTTTGGCCATAACTCGGTCATACGAACTCCATTTTAGTTGATTCAAGCGGCCACGGAAAGAGAACTCAATTATCTACAACTTTGGAAAAGGCCATATGCTGAAACGACCCAAAGTGCGGCGCACTTTGAAATAAGTGCGGCGCAATTTTCCATCAGAACTGAAATTTAAGAGAATTAAATGTAATTCAATGCTAAGGCCTTTAACTCATAAAGTTGTGCGCCCTTTTAATTAGCAAGTGTAAGTGGGGCGCACTTTGGCCCCGAAAAAGCCTATATAAAGCCCATTTTACCTCTCATATCACACACATCTCACACACAAACTTCTATCTTACACACACACAATCTTTATAGCCTTTGGAGAGGAGGAAGGAGTGGTGAGGGTCTTTGGACCCAATGATCCAAACACTCCTCTAAACCTCCATTACCACCACTCTCCATCATAAACCATCACTAAAACACATATTTCTAGATGTTTTACACCATAATTAGATCATATACCATCCATTTCTATAACGTGAACACTTATCACTTTGATTCTTAAAGAATTTATACCAAATTCTCTTAAGATCATCACCATAAACCTTGTTACCAAACACTCCATTTGGTGATATATTGTGGATTTCCAGAAGTTACTTGGTATATTTTGGGTATCTTAGTATCATTTGGTTGTTGGTAGATCATGGAATCGTTAGTTTTGGGTTAATGGTTGTTGTAGTCGAAATATTGGTATTGTTACTTTGCTTCTTATATGTGAAACATGAATAATATTTGGATGATTTTGCTATGATTTATGAATATACATGTTTATAAATTCGATGTTATCTTACTTGAATCATTGTTTATCTCTTGATATATCTTGCAATTAAAATAGGTCGAAAGGATTAATTGCCTTGATATATTTTGAATCATGTTGGCCATATGAATCAATATCATGCTTGTGAGAATGGTGTGGTGAATTGATAATCAACCCAAGTAAAATGATGTTTAAGACCCTTCCTTATGTTGACCGACCTGGTTAGGAGTAATTCATATGTATGCATATTTGATATAAACCATTCTTAATGCGCTAGTGATGATGTAGTATATAGGCCGAAAGGATTCTATGTTATCATTGGTAGATATGCTTGTTATTATGATTACCCGTCATATATGACTTGTATGCTTTGTTTATATAAAGTGTTGCTCTATATCTATCTATTATGTTATGTGAATCATGCATTGTCCCTTGCTTGCTTTATACACACGTTTAGGCTATTTAATCCGTGACAATCAATTAGCTTTGTTACTTGATAAACAATCTGTGAATTGCTACAAATCCCGTGGAACGACCTGAACTTACCTAATACTATATTACACTTGAATAGGGTATACTTGCTCGAATGTTGTGTTTTTGGTTAAAAATCGGTATTTCTAGTTATTATAAATTTAAAGCTTGTAAAAACACACATCAAGTTTTTGGCGCCGTTGCCGGGGATTTGTTTTAGTTGTTTGCAGATTGTTTGCTAGTCTTGTGCATCTTACGTGTGTTTAAATATCTTTAAATCTTCAAAATATGTTTGCTGTTGCAGAAAGTACGGCGCATAATTAACCTTGTGCGCTGCATTTCCCCTGTTCCCGTTTCTTATTTTGCAGGTTTTTACACGAAGTGCGTCAGTTTCACACCAAAATCGCTGTACTTGTTTTACAAATCAACATTTATAAACTCGTCGTACCGTTTTCTAGCAAACGCAACCCAAAAAATCATTTTTCCTCAGGAAGTACGCCGCACTTACAATGTGTGCGTCGGTTTTCCTAAAAACACAGAAAGTACGCCGTACTTACACCAAGTGCGCCGCACATTCTACAAAAAAATTCACAAACATAATCTAATTTAAAGACCCAAACCCAAACAAACCCCTAAATTGCTAGTCTCAGGTATGTGATCATTTGAAATTCTATTTTATCTTATTATACGCCTTGTAATTTTGTTAATATTTAGATTGTCATTCGAGAAAAAAAACCAAACAGATTTTTTATTTTTAAATTGTTTTTGCTTATTTTATTTTCTGACATGTTCCTGTTTATATAATAAAACATGTGTTTTGTTGGTTTATTAGTTTGGTTATATTTTCTTGCATTGAATCTGTGAAAATTAAAATAAAAAGTAAATTTTGAAAAATATTGCAGAAAGTACGCCGCACAAAAACTTTGTGCGCCGCACTTTGTTCCTGCATTTAAAAAAAATCAAGATTTGTATAAAAATAATAACCAGATGCAATTTATTTATGTTTTATGTGAATATTGGTAATGTGTTTTTATTTGTTTATGCATGTTTGCTTGTATGTGTTTGCTTGCGGTTTTAAAAAAAATTGTTAAAAACCATAAAATCTAAAAAATAGTTTTCTTATCTATCTTTTTAACCTGTGTGATTGTGTTTGTCTGCTTATGTGTTTGCCTGTGTTTGTGTATGTGATTCTTAACTAATAAAAAAATATTCTAAAAAGGTAAAAAAATGTGTTTTCTGTCATAATGAAACCGCCGCACATATGTTTGTGTGCGGCGCACTTTTTAAAACTTTTGCCGCGCTCATCTTATGAATATTTGAAAAATTATAAAATAATTAGGGTATAAGTACGCCGCACTTTCTTTCAAGTGCGACGCACTTTTGTTCTGAAGAAAAAATTTATAAATAAAAATTAAAGAAATATAAAAATTAAAAAATAATAGTAGTAATTTTGTAAATTATTGTTTTAAACCTTAAATAATAATATGTGTTTGGTATATGTGTTTGTCTTAAAACCAAAAAAATAAAAAATACAAAAAGATTTTATTTCCGCCAATTATTTTTTTTATTATTTATATATGTGTTTTGAGTGTTTGCATATTAGTAATTATATTTTCCTTTCTATTCTATTCTTTCTTTCGTAATGTTTTATGCGTGCTTGTTTACTAAAATAACGTAAAAAGCAAAGAGTAAACGAAAAAAAATATATAGAAATATAAATATATAGTAAAAAAATTGTTTGACACACATATTGAATGTCAGCTCGTCCCCGCTTCCCCCCCCCGCCTCGGCTGAACCTTTACTAGACTATAACTCGTTCAAGTCGAGGGCCACCGAGGGTTTAAAGGCTGTGTTTGCATACCTAACTGCAATCGTGGTGGCATACAAAGTGCGCTTTAAATTTTACGATTTTTTCGTAGTTTAGTTTATTTTGCAGATTAAATAAAACAGGTGAGCTTGGATTGGTGATTGGCATCTTATCAGTTGGGGAGGTGATATATATTTGGATCAGTACGTTACATGTGGTAGAATACACATGTTTGGCGTTCTGGTATGCCGTCTATCTTTCAGAATTCAACCACGACGCCCTTTAAGAGCCCCGGAACTGTCTCGTTTCTCTTATATTTATTTTCCCCGTTTGTCACTACTTTTAATTTATTTTCTAATTACGCATAATGCTCAACTTAAGTGTGGGTGGAAAAAACACACTCCACCATCTCTTACGCCACACAAACATCCATCGCCACACTCCATTACTTAAAGCGTACAGAACTTTTGTTCGCCCTCTGTAATCTAAAAATCTAATTTATTTTTAAATCTTTTGCCACTTAGGTTAATATATTAGAATAAAACATAGTAAAAAATATATTAAAAATTAAATAAAGTTTTAAAATCAGAGATTTTGGTTTCTTATTTTTCGTAGGTTATTTATAGTGTCTAGTATTTTAGGTAAAATTTTCAGAATTTTTAAAAGTAGTTTAGTATTTTTTATAATTTAATTTAGTTAAAAGTTTAAAAAATTCATAAAAAATTCAAAAATTATCAAAAAAATATTTTTCTTTTTTAGAAAATTTTCTTTAGTCATATAGTTTGTAGGAAAAATACAAAAATTTTCGTAAGGTCATTTTTGTAACTTTTTGATTTTTAAAGAACGGGTTCGGGTCCGGTTTTTGTCTTGACTCGTTTTTGGGTCAAACGACCTCCGTTTTCAGTCTAGTCTTTTTCATTCTTCGTTATTAGTTCCCTAGAGTAGTTTAGAAGCAAAAATTTCTCCGTAGGGGTAATTTTGAAGTTTTTAGGTTTTTGCCCCTTTGCTCGGGATTCGTGCTCTCGTTTTCTAGCTTAATTTCATAATTTTTAGTTTTTTTTAAACGATTTTGTTTATTATTGTTTAATTTAGCGTTCCACACTCTCAAATCATTTCTCTCTTTCAAACTCCAATCTTCCGACTGTATCGATTCTCCAGTCCAGCCTCGTTGGGGATAAACGACCCGGGAACATTCTATACTACTTCTCGGTTTTATTGATTTTGTTTCTAGACTATTCTTACTATATATATTTTATATTTTATTATATATTATATATATTTTAAGGTGTAGTTTAGACCAATCATACACTTATACTAAATGTGGGAGAATTGTCAGTTATGAAAAGAAAAAAATCGAAAAAAAAGTAAGAGCTGGATTGTTGTTGGTATTTGTGACGTATTGATACATTATGATATGTGTCGGATATATTGATGAGAGGTTGAGTTGTTCGATGCCTCACAGGTTTATGGATTGTCGTAACTAGCAACATGGGTTTCTTGGACTTATCGACATTAAACCATTTCCATTATATATTTCCCATGCCTTATCCATACCCTTATTAACCCTTAGCCTAACGTTACTACCCGAATAAAAGTCCTCTTTTGATAATATACCTGGTGCTTACGCCATGTCGGTGCAATTTTGTTTCTTGTACAAGTCTATGGTAACTTAATGAATCATGTCGGAGCAGTTGAGTGTGATTTCTTTTTACCCTCTATTACATCACATACGAGTGTTTGAGTGATTATACTTTTCCTTATTCGTGAGGTGCTTAGTCGTGTTATTACAGCTTGAAGATCATTGGGTATTGTCAAACATCTCTGTTTTCACATATTAAAATCAAAAAAATATTTTCAAATTCTATGTTTGTTTTGAAAAGCTTATTATTTTTCCTTATTTTGCTTGAGGGCAAGCAAACATTTAAGTGTGGGGGGGTGCTTGCGCCTTTTTCACTTATTTGTTAAAAAAACCAAAAATATTTTCAAAAATTTCACACCCAATAAAAAATTTTAAACTAAAAAATAAAAAAATACATCAAAATTTAAATATATATATATATAATTAAAAATTTCCTTGTCTTGTCACCTAAGACATTGTTTATAAAATTTCTTTTCTTAGATTTGCTTGAGGGCAAGCAAAGTTTTAAGTGTTGGGGGATTTGATAACGCTCAAATTATACATGTTTCTATACACGTTATCAATGCTTTTATATATATAAATTGGTTAAATATAAAAACATTTGGTATAGAATAGAGTATATTTGCTATTGTAGGTTCTTGGAATGTGTCGTGGAAGAAAACGGAAGAATACACGAAGATTTGAAGCTTAAATGAAGAAATAACTCAAGCTAAATGCTTCCCGACACCTGTTCACTGTTTTGGCCATAACTCGGTAATACAAACTCCGTTTTAGTTGATTCAAGCGGCCACGGAAAGAGAATTCAATTATCTACAACTTTGGAAAAGGCCATCTACTGAAACGACCCAAAGTGCGACGCACTTTGAAATAAGTGCAGCACACTTTTCCATCAGAACTTAAATTTAAGAGAATTAAATGCAATTCAATGCTAAGTGCATTAACTCACAAAGTGTTTTTATGCAAGTGGGGCGCACTTTGGCCCCGAAAAAGCCTATATAAAGCCCCTTTACCTCTTATATCTCACATCATCTCACACACTAACACATCCCATTACACACACACACATAGAAATCAAAGAGGAAGAGTGGTGAGGATCTTAGGATCCAATTATCCAAACACCCCTCTAAACCGCCATGCTACCACCACTCTCCACCATAAACCACCACTAAAACACATATTTCCAGAAGTTCTACACCATATCTAGATCATATACCATCCATTTCCATAACCTTAACATTTCTCACTTTGATTCTTGGAGGATTCACACCAAATTCTCTTAAGATCATCACCATAAAGCTTGTTACCAAATACTCCATTTGGTGATATATTATGGATTTCCAGAAGTTACTTGGTATATTTTGGGTTATCTCAGTAGCATTTGGTTGTTGGTTGATTATGGAATTGTTAGTTTTAGGATTGGTAGTTGTTGTAGTCGAAATATTGGTATTGGTACTTTGATCTTATATGTGAAACATGATATGATATTTGATGATTTTGCTATGACTTATGAATATACATGTTTATGAATTCGATGTTATCTTGCTTGGATCCTTGTTTATCTTTTGGTATATCATTGCAATTGAAATAGGCCGAAAGGGTTAATTGTCTTGATGTATTTTGAATCGTGTTGGCCATACGAATCAATATCATGCTTGTGAGAATTGTGTGGTAAATTGATAAATAACCAAGTGGAATAATGTTTAAGACCCTTCCTTATGTTGACCGACCGGGTTGGGAGGAATTCATATATATGCATATTTGATATAAACCATTCTTAATGCGCTCGTGATAATGTAGTATATAGGCCGAAAGGATTCTATGTTATCATTGGTAGATATGCTTGTTATTATGATTACCCATCATATATGACTTGTATGCTTTGTTTATATAAAGTCTTGCTCTATCTCTATCTATTATGTTATGTGGATCATACCTTGTTCCTTGCTTGCTTTATACACACGTTTTGGCTATTTGATCCGTGACAATCATTTAGTTTTGTTACTTGATAAACAATCTGTGAATTGCTACAAATCTTGTGGAACGACCTGGACTTACCTAATACTATATTACACTCGAATAGGGTATACTTGCCTGAATGTTGTGTTTTTGGTTAAAAATTGGTATTTCTAGTTATTATAAATTTAAAACTTGTAAAAACACACGTCAATGGTTTCGTTTATTTTCAAGACGTTGTGAGTGATACAATGATCTCTAAAACCTTCTCAAGACATTGTTAGCGATACAATGGTCTCTAGAACACCACATGATTTTTCCATAATACCATTTTCGATGATATTGAAATTCAACATAGTTTGTCGATCCCAGTGGTTATTTTACTATGTTGGGTTCAGTTTCTGAGCCCTTCAGTCTTTCAGTAGATTTAAACATAAAATCCCCTAAGATATAAATCCCAGCTGAATCTTTTAAGTTTGAGTCACTAAAGTTTCTTCAGCGTCAGCTCTTCAGATCCTTAGAAGATTGGAAAATATCTTCACTTCTGTTTATGCAGCGGTACAAAAACTGAAGAAGGCTTTTGGTAAGAGCTTCAATTCAGCTTAGTTGACAATTCAAAGCTGAATGTTGTCTATCTCTTTAACAAAAGTTGAAACGTGTTGTTTCACTTTTAGAAGGTTTACAAGGAGGGAAAAATATTGCTTTATGTCCAAAAGAATAAAGCAATCTCCTTGGGAAAGTAACTTCTAAAAGTTGGTATAGAAGTACAACAACTTTCCTCAAAGGACAGTACCTAGTACTAGAAAGCAAAACGTGCATTAAATGGTAGTTCAACCACCCAGTTAATGCTTGCCATGTAGTCTAGGTTAAACTTGTAAACCCTAATCCCATTGCCTATAAAAGGAAAGGGATTCTGAGAGTAAATGTTATCTCTTCCAATTAATGTGATACACATTGAAGAGTTCATTTATCTCCCAAACAAACTGAACGGTACTAGTGAAGCACTTCAGTTTAGTCATAAGTAGTTTGTTTTCTTACTCTCTTAACTTTGGTTAGAGTTTATGTTCGAAGGATATAAAACCCCAATTATCATTCAACCACCTTGCTATTCCGCAAGCAAGGTGTGTCATAGATTCTTTATTTGATTCTAATAAAGTCCTATACGTTGAAAAGTACTTCTGTGTGTTTTAAACTTGTTCTTTATATTCCTTATATATATTTGTTTAAAACTCACTTTGTTGCCATGGAATCTGATTAGTTTAATTTGATAAACCTTATATCAGATTCCAAGGGACTAACAAGTGGTATCAGAGCCTTCTGGTTTATAAAATCCCTTTAAAAGGATATTTAAAAAAGGCTCAAAGATTTTTAAAATAAAGATCCATCTTAAATGGCAGCAGTAGAAGTACCACAGACTCTTGAATACATGGGTGGCCAATTAAATGCCGCTCTTGTACTAGAGGTGGAAAACTTCACTAATTAGAAAAAGAGGTTCATGTGCCATATCATTGGTATTGAACCTCAATTTGATAACATCATTTCAAACGGTCTTTATATCCCTATGGCAGCTGGTCAAAGGAAGCCAGAGACACAATGGACACTTGAGGAGAGAAAATCCGCTAACTTAGATCAGCGACTCAAAAGTCTCATTATGTCTGTGCTTCCAGATGATCAAATGAACTTTGTCATAAACTGCTTAACAGCAAAATCTACTTGGGATAACCTAATACTATATCATGAGGGGCCTTTTGATGTGAAAGAAAGTAGGGTTATGGACTTGAAGTTGTGCTATAACACCTTTAAATTCAAAGAAGGTGAATCTCTACACAAACTTTCACCAGATATAAAGCCTTGATAAATGACCTAGTAAATTATGGCATTAAACTTTCAAAGCTTGAGATAAATACTGGTTTTATAAATGGGTTACCAAAGAAGTGGCTAGCTTTCTGCTAAAGTCTTAGAAACACAAATCATGTGAAAGAATCTGAGAAAAATATGAAGAAAACCTTATAAACAGTATTTATGATACTAACCAAGAGAAAAATCTTGTCCCTGCAACTCCACTATCAACTGCCTTATTCTCTCCCTCTATTGTCCAGGACTTTTGATATAGTTCTAATGATGAAGAGGATACAAGAAGCAGTAAAGAGTACATGAATGACCTTGAAGAAGAATACCAAGCAAGAGCTCTTTTAGCCAAATCTAAAAGGTTCTTCAAAAAGGGTACTCAAAGGTTTAGCAGTGCAAAAGCAACTGACCAAACTAAATGCCATAAATGTGGTAAGAAGGGTCATTTTGCAAGAGACTGTTGGTCAAAGACATCAGTTCCTTCATATCAGTCACCTTTTCAACCAAAACTTCTCTATTTATCTGAACACAAACCTGAATCGAGGCATACCAAAGACTTTGAAGCCAAGTACAACAAAGTTAAAGCTAAACTAGCTCTCCTTAGTTCCAGTGCCTTAGCTCCCAATTTGTCCTCAAGCAAAAACAAAGCTCTAATTGCTGAAACATATGATTGGGATGAAGAAGAAGTGTCATCTGATGACAATGAAGTAACTGAAGTTAAAGCTCTTAAGGCTCTTGCTGATGAAGAAAGAGTTTCTATTGGCAAAGAAAGTGCCAGAAATGATGAATGGATTAAGATCTCTATGGAAAAAGGTACATACTCTTCTTGAAATAGAAGACATTGATGATAGAAAATCCTTTCTAGATTATTTGTGTATTGATCTAAACTATGTAGAAGAACAATGAAACAATCTCATGTCAAAAAATAGAAATCTTGTTCAAGAACTAAATACATGTAAAGAACAGCTTTTGGCATTAAAGTAAGCAAAAATTTTGGTACTAAAGCAAGCAAAGATAATCAAAACTTAAGAAATGAACTGAAAGATCTAACTTCTATTACAGAAGCATGGCTAAACAGTTCTAATATAGTTAATTAGTGCATCAGTGAACAAATTCCTACTCAAAAGAAGAAAATCTTGGGAATTGACCAACTCACTGAAGATACATCCAGCTCTGGGCCAAAAGATCCAGTGTTTGTAAAGTCTTTAGCAGATAACTCAGAGGTGTCTATTACTGGTAGTAATAAACCTAAGTTATCTGAGGCTGAAGATTCTACTCTGTCAAATCATGATACTAGTAAGGTACCCTCAAATGAGTCACAAATAAATGCAACTGACCATTCAGTTGTTGTCTCTGACTCTTCAACGACTGATTATGATTCAACGGATGAATCTTCAGTCTGTAGCACCCCCTTCCTCTACTGGAGAAGCTGACTGGTGCTAAACCTGTTTCTAAACCAAAGACTATCAAATTAATTTTGAAGTCAAAATCTACATTCCAAGAGCTGAACTTTGAAGTATCACAAAAATAACGCTTCCTCAGCTCCTGCTAGAGGCAACAAAAGTTCTTCAGCTTCTAAAACTAACTCAGCTCCTGCTGGTAAGTTAAAAATGTGAAAATGAAAGATGATCCTCCCTTGGCTGTTGTAATGAAAGAACTTAATGAACTAAAATTACAAATTAGCAAGAATAAATCATCTTACTTTAGAAACAAGAATTCTTAACAGGTTCCTCCTAATGCACTTCAAAACAAATACAAAACTCAATCAAAATGAATTGTGAACTGTATGGACAAAATAATCATCTCTCTAAGAACTGTTATGAAGTCTTGTTTTGTAAAAAGTGAAAAAGAACCAATCATAGAACATGTGATCATGCTGATTTTATGTCTTTCATGGATATAAATCAGTATCATACTAGTCAAGGTGAATCTTCCTCAAGATCCAGACCTTCAAGGCCAGTAATACCTTTTCCCTTCTGCATATACTGTAGATATAATGACCATCAATCTGATGATTGTGTATACTATCCCATATGTGAAATATGTGGAAGCTATGATCATGATACTCATGGTCATAACAAGATTATTTCTCTAAGAAGAGGAATCAAACCTAGAAACCCTCAACACATCATAAAAAACTGTAAAACATGTGGTAGCAATATTCATACAACATCTGATCATAATGACATTGAGTGGTTTAGGAAAAGAGAAGCCCTTCAAGCTAAGAAAGTTAAGTCTTTTAAAGCAAGTAAGACTAAATCATCAAGTGCTCTAAGATCAAAGACTCCCACTAAAAGGTGAGTTTCTAAACAAAACTAACCATCCAGATCCTATTTTGTGCAATGTAACATCAGGGAATCTTTGTCACGTTTAAACAATTGTCGTTCAAATCATATATCAAGGTTTACCTGCACAAATGGGATGCATCAGGACCTGAAGGAATGTAGGAAAATAACTCCACATACACCACTAAAGGTTATGGTTATGGTATAGTTTTCCAAAAAAGGGAGGGAAAGTAAATGATCCACAGCATGAACACTGAAACACTTTTAACAACTAAAAATTCTTCATAAAACCTTATGAAAAAAATCAATTGTTATTAAAGAATAAATCTCACCTGACCAATATGGTTAAAATAATCATTCGTTTCAAACTGATAAACTCATTAATGATGATCAGTTTGAACAAAAAACACAACAATGAAAATCAATTCATTAATAACCTCACAAAACTAAAGATGTTCAGATCTCTGAACTCATAAGGCAATAATGCTTGATTTAATCATCAATTGCATAAAGGCATAAATTATGATAAAATCCTGCTCCAGTTGCAAGACTTAAAGCAATTAGGATCTTTCTTGCCCTTGCCACATACATAAACTTCATAATTTATCAAATGAATGTCAATAAGTACATTCCTCAATGATAAACTAAAAGAAGAAGTTTATGTCAAACAACCTCCAGGTTTTAAGATAGAGTGAATTCCTCAACCATGTCTTTAGAATTGGATAAAGCCCTTTACAGACTTAAACAAGCTCCAAGAGCATGGTATGAAACTCTCTCAACCTTTCTCACTGAACACAAGTTTGTAAGAGGTAAGATAGACAACACTCTGTTTGTCTACAAAACTCAAACTGATGTGATTCTGGTTCAAATCTATGTTGATGACATTATCTTTGGGTCCACCAGCACAAAATTATGCAAACAGTTTGCTAAACTGATGACTCAAAGATATGAAATGAGCATGATGGGTGTCCTCACCTATTTCCTTGGATTTCAGATTAAACAATCTGAAAGAGGCATTTCAATCAACCAAGAAAAATATGTCAAGGATCTGCTAAAAAAGTATGACATAAATGGTTCATCAGTGAAAACTCCAATGGTACCCCCTAACAACTTAGGACCTGATCTCAGTGGCAAAGCTGTAAATGAGACTCAGTATAGAGGTATGATTGGATCACTAATGTATCTAACTGCAAGCAGACCTGACATTCAATTCTCAACTTGTCTCTGTGCAAGATATCAAGCAAATCCTAAGGAATCTTACCTTATTGCTGTTAAGAGAATTTTTAGGTACCTAAAAGGTACTCCCAATCTTGGTATGTGGTATCCAAAATGTTCAGGTTTTAACCTAAAAGGATACTCAGACTCTGACTATGCTGGATGCAACATGGACAGGAAAAGCACCTCATGTGCTTGTCAGTTGCTAGGATGCAAACTAGTGTGTTGGTCAAGTCAAGAACCGAACAAAACTAATTTATTTTCTTCAGTTCATTTTATAAAATGATTTTATCAAATTCTTCAGCTTTCTCTCGAGTGAAGTAACTGAGTAATCACATATGTCTTATTCATGGATTTGCATGAGCATTTGGGGTTTTGTCGCCTTCGTTGGAAGATTAATGATGATGAAGATTACAATAATCTGTTCAGCATAACATAACACCAAACCTGAACCTAGTCCATCTTTTTCAAACATCAATCTCAAGGTCAGTTAGCATAACATAAAATATACTAGTATAGGACATCTAAAAGTTAGAATAACCTCATCATCTTTCTCTCACCTACTTTTTAGTGAATAGATGGTTGTTCACTGTTCTAGGTGTCAGATGCACGCTCTGCTGGCTTTCATTTAATACAAATTTTAGCACACATGTTGAAAAAAAACCCTAAACATTCCCCATAACTTCATAAACCTTAAATATCTTTTCACCAACTCATAACTTCAAAATGGCAGTTATCAAATTGTCAAAGATAAAAGTGAAAAATCTCAAATCATATAATCCACCACACCTATCACAACTCATTTCTCACAAACACAGATCAAACTCACCAAAAATACACACACTCATAATCTAAAACAAATCAAATCATCAAAATCCTAATCACATCAAATGGCAAACCAATAACAAAATCCTCTACAACAAGAACAACCCTTTGTTGCTGCTAAACAAGTAGGCTTCAATCTTGAAGATATCATCCTCAACACAAACAATGAGGTTGCTCTTCTATACCCAAAACACAATAACAAGGATCACTTCAAATGTGTTTTTGATTTCATTTCTAAATGTTGCCTTAGAAAACCATTTACCAGATCTCCAAACATGTATAAGGAATACCTAGCTGAGTTTTGGCACTCAGCTAAAGCTTTTGAAAACTCTAAGGTTTCCTTCTCAACCCCCACTGGTGGTATCTATGAAGAAGTATGGGTAAACACCTTTAGGAATACCATTGGTACACATTACCTCCCTCACTCTAGCGAGTATGTTGCACCACCGTCTATTGACATAGTGAGACCATGGTTTGAAAAAATTAGGTATGGGGAAGTTGTTCCTGCCAAAGGGACTCTCAAAAAGAGTCTTCTTCCTCCTAGGTAGAGGTTACTAATGGCATAGATCATCCAGTATTTAGGAGGTAAAACTGGAGGCTTTGATCAGATCACCAACAAAGATGCCATTATAGTGTATAGTCTAGCAAATAGGATCAACATTGACTATGTCAGTATCTTTTGGGAAGACATCATCATCAAACTAAACAAGAACATAGGGAAAAGGTTGTACCATACACTAGATTTCTATCCCTATTGATGATGCACAAGATGAAGGAAGGCTATGGAGACGGAGAACTCACACTCTACCCTACTCAAGTCTTCAGTGTCAACAATTAGGCACTGAAGCCCAACCAACCTGAAGAACCTCGCTTCATAGACCACATGTTGGCTATCTGCGCTACTGATATGCCAGTGGTCTTTAAAGCTCCTAAAACCTCTTCCAAAGTTGAGAGTGTTTCCCAAGGCACAAATCCTAGAGCTAAACCTGGATACAAGAAGCTTTTAACTTCTTCAAAACAACCCTTTGTGTTCAGCAGTGAGGCAACCAAAGGTGGGTCTTCCAAAGCACCACCAGTTCCAAAACTGGCCATTCTAAGAAAAGGAAAGAGTCCAGCTCGGCCATGGACTCAAACCCAAGCCAACCTCCAGTTTCTACTCCTGTGGATACTGGAATGCATAAAGAGGACTAACAAGCAACTGGTGGCCCAACATCTTTAGGGGTCACCAGTGAAGCAAGAGCCAACCCCCAGCTCAGTAGTAGTATGTTAGCATTTAATTTAAATAAGCAGGACTATTCCAAAATCATATGGGATGATCTAATTCATAAGCTAAACAAAAGACTAGGGAAAAGATTGTTCCCTATCCTTTGCAGGTACTGACCCATATGTTCTTACAGACAAAACCAAATCTATTAGTGAAGGGTTGGAATTGTCCTCACTCAACCCATAACAGAACAAGGGGCCAGCTCCATTGCTAGACAGGTTGAGGAAGATGAAGCCTCAAGGACAATTAAGTTAGAAGATCTAGCAAAACTGGCATCAAGTGTTTAGACAAGCTTCAAAGATCTAGATTTACCTGAGGATGATCTTGTTATTGTTGTTGATGATACTGATGAAGATGAGGAAGATGAAGTTCATGCTACTATAAGTTCTGAAACCGAAGACACTTCAGTTCCTAAATCCTCATCTACAAAGTCTTCTTAAATTCAAGAGCTTACCAACCAAGTTCTCATTCTTCAGTCTCAAAAGCATAAATTGGAACGTAAGAAGAACAAAGCTAAAGCTGAAGCTGCTCTCCTTAAAGCTCAACCCTCCTTTCCCAGTGTGGGACAACTCAATGAGCTTTTGGTAAAGTCTTTACAAACCGAATTCTCAAAGTATTTATCTGCTCATGACTTTAGTAGCTCGCTACCAACTGAGCTGAAAGATCTTCCCTCAAAGTTCAACGATCTGACTAAAGAAGTAAAAGGGTTAAAGATACAAGTTCATAATTTAGAGATTGAGCTACCAGGAGATTTGAAAGAAATTCCTCCCAAGCTGGACAATTTTACAAAGACTATCACAAGTCTTACATCTCAAGTCGCTGAACTGAAGACTCTTCAGTGGGAACTGCCAGCAGAATTTCTTTCACTACCAGCTCAGGTTGCATCCGTTCAAGCTAAGCTAAAAACCTTAGATGCTCTTCCAGTTCTCTTGCTAAACATTACAAAAGCTTTGAACAAGTTTGCTTAGGTTTTAGATTTTGTCTTATCAAAAGCTGGAGATCAAAGTGTTCCTTCAGCAGGCCAAGCTGATACTATACCTGCTGAGGGGGAGAAGAACACAAACCAAGCAACCATCTCCCAGCTTTTTCAAAGAAGAGCTGAAAAGAATGCTGAAAAGGAAAACCTAAACAACCAACAACCAAAACCAACAATATCACTTGCTACAACCATCATTCCTCCTGTCATCACAACCATAACAAATCAAATGCAATCTTTTCCTCAAAATCCACAAAAAGGCTCCTCTCAACCTGAGGGGGAGCATATCAAGAAAGACAAGGGGAAAAAGGCCATGTATTCAAAGGATGCTGAAGAAGTGAGTACAGAAAGTGATTCTGATGATGAAACAACACACGTGCCTGGTTCCATGGTTGAATCCTCTAAGAAAAAGGACTTGAAAAGTTTGACTTTGTCAGTGAATATGGAGAACATGTTTATTTAACTAAAGAACAAATCAATGCACAAAAGAAAATAGATGAAGAGGCCAAAGCTGAAGCCTTCAGATGTGAAGGTGAAATGAGGAAAGAAGAGCTTATTGATCTTCTTGGTTCAGAAGTGGTGAACAAGTACTACAATGACAAGTTACAGTATGACATATAATGTGACAAAATGCTAAATAGAAGAGCAAAATCAAGAATCACCATCTGTGATATCTAGACCAGAAAGGGTCCAATTACTTTGAAAGTATATAGAGAAGATGATACAAGTGAAATCATTTATGAGTTCAAAGCCAGTGACTTACATCTTGGTGAATGGAGAGAAGTTGTTAAAGCCCGCCCTAACAAAAAAGGTAAAGGATGGGTGTCCATCTATAAACAAATACAGGAAAGAATGGACTATCTCCGTACAACTGAAGCTGAACTAGGAATCGACTTGGATAGACCTCTAAGTAAACAGGATCATTTAGATAGACTGAATGATCTGGCAAACAAGAAAAGGAAGCATGCTGATGACATTCATGACTTCTTCAGAGCTAACAAAAGGCTCAAGTCATCAGTTCAATATGAAGATCATCCAGCTGGTATTGTGCTTAATAAACCTGTCTTATGTATGATTTTTTTAACTCATATCACAGACATGATTTTGTTACCATTAAAGACTTTAGAGATGTCTCAAACACCATGTTATATAATGTACAAAAAATCTTCTTCAGACTTTACCAAGGTCCAGGGCTTGATGATCATGCCAGGACCTTCTGTTCTCTACTGCTTGCTGAAATTGATAAGAGAAACTTAAACCCACTCAAGCAGATGAGAGTCATTGAGCAGCTAAGGTAATAGAATGTAATCTTTTGTAATAACTTTATCTTTTGAATTTGTATTGTAATGAAAGTTAAAATGAAAGGTTATCAGTTTATGTTGTTCAATTTATATTAGTTGTGTAAGAAGAAGTTGTTTTGCTCACTTACAATTGATTTTGACTTATGCTATTTGTATATTCAAATAGGGGAGATTGTTGGGTTTAGTTCCTGAGCCCTTCAGTCTTTCAGTAGATTTAAACATATAATCCCCTAAGTATTACTCAAGCTGAAGTCTTTTAGTTTGAGTCACTCAAGTTTCTTCAGCGTCAGTCCTTAGAAGATTGGGAAGTATCTTCACTTCAGTTTATGCAGTGGTATAGAAACTAAAGAAGTTTTTTGGTAAGAGCTTCAGTTCAGCTTGGTTGACAATTCCAAGCTAAACGTTGTCTATCTCCTTAACAGAAGTTGAAACGTATTGTTTCACTTCTAGAAGGTTTACAAGGTGGGAAAAATATTGCTTTATGTTAAAAGGAATAAAGCAATCTTCTTGGGAAAGTAACTTCTAAAAGTTGGTATAGAAGTACAACAACTTTTCTCAAAGGACGATACCTAGAACTAGAAAGCAAAACGTGCATTAAATGGTAGTTTAACCACCCATTTAATGCTTGCCACGTAGTCTAGGTTAAACTTGTAAACCCTAATCCTATTGCCTATAAAAGGAAAGGGATTCCCTGAGTAAATGTTATCTCTTCCAATAATGTGATACACATTGAAGAGTTCATTTATCTCTCAAACAAACTGAACGGTACTAGTGAAGCTGAAGCTTCAGTTTAGTCATAAGTAGTTTGTTTTCTTACTCTCTTAACTTTGGTTAGAGTTTAAGTTTGAAGGAGATAAAACCCCAATTGTCATTCAACCATCTTGATATTCCGCTAGCAAGGTGTGTCATAGATTCTTTATTTGATTCTAATAATGTCATATACGTTGAAAAGTACTTTTGTGTGTTTTAAACTTGTTCTTTATATTCCTCATATATATTTGTTTAAAACACACTTCGTTGCCATGGAATCTGATTAGTTTAATTTGATAAACCTTATATCAAATTCCAAGGGACCGACATACTATTCGACTCCGAGTTGAACATTCGCCTCGTACTTCTGAAACGTATATGATGTCATGTAATCCGTCGCATGAAAACATGCCGGGTATTTCGAATACGACAATTAACTTGTCTCCTCGTTCTTGGCGCGTTGGAGCATTTACTTTTGGAACACGGCTCATTAACGTCTCATTCTTTTCTTTTTCTTTTTACTTCCTGTGATTATTGGATAATCATGCCACCAACACGACAATTGCTAAAGTTCAGTAGATATCAAATGACCTATAGTCCAACGTATGGCTGACATGCTCTTTTACCTAGAGCGGAACGAGATTCGAGATGCCGAGAACAAATCACGCATAAGGACACTTGAGACAGACCACGATAATAAAGGTCACACCTTCCGACTAAAACATCATAGGGTACGACACAACCAACAATCCTCACTCCGAGGAGAAAATCTCGACCATCATAGTTAAATGATGACCTTTTCATTTAAAACATTTTTTTGAAAACTCTCGATGTATTGTTTGCTTTGTGGTGTATGGATATATTCATCAGGGTCGTCCTCATAAATTTCGGTGGCACCTACTGTACCAACTTTACCAAACAGAAGGCCTCTCATTTAAACATAGAGAAAAAATTACTTTTCATTAGTATGTGTCATAAACTAATTTAGATCTTAGCCTCAATATTGTGGCATATATATATCGTGTAGTTATATATATATAATTATATATCTATATATATATAGATAATCTTACTGTGTAATATATAATATTGATTGTTTAATATAAATAATATAGTATTTATTAGAGAATAGCGGATGGAGAGATTGAAAGCAAGCCTAACATGGTGCATTCGTTTTGGGTTTTGGACTCCTAAATGTGATAGATTATTTGATCCTTCGTGAATTTTGATTGCAAAGCAACGTTCGTACTTTGTTGGGTTTGGTTCACTTTAGGTCTTAGGCGACACTTAGGGAAAAAGCCCTCCCTTGCACACCTCATACTTGACTAAAAATTTAAAACTTTTACTCAATACGGCTTGACAGGAGGACCTTACACTAATAAACATTGTTTATTAGTATAAAATAGACAACTTTTTGCTATCTCCAAAATTTATTAGACCCTATTTCCTGCAAAAATTCCATTTGATAGTGTGGTTAATAGTATGAACTAGACCTTTTTGCATCAAAGTAGACCCATTTCCTGCAGAATCAAAAATAGACCCTTTTTAGTCTAAAATAGACCCATTTTCTGCAGAATCAAAAATAGACCATTTTTAGTCTAAAATAGACCCATTTTCTGCAGAATCAAAAATAGACCATTTTTAGTCTAAAATAGACTCATTTTCTGGAAAACGACTTGAACCACTATGACAATACATAAAAACTTCCAGACTTCATTAATACATCAAAATACATCATTTTTATAAACATTCATGGTCTAAATGACCCAAAAAATATATCTTACGGGTTTACCAAACGCCTCGTTTGACCCATTTACATACATCTTCAATTACCAAAACATTCCACAAGTGCTTAATACAAATATAATCTTGAAACTTTAAAAGACTATCAGAAAACACATTACTTCCACTTTGGGGGTTCAACATTGATTGAGCTCAGTATTCTATTTACACATAACCTCATAACCAATACCTTTCAACCCTTGCCCAATCCTAAGCCTTTACCAAGGTCTTACCTTCATCGCTTTGAACCTACAAAACATTAAACATCTAAACCGTAATCACGAGGCTTAGTAAGTAAACGGCGATAACATGATATTAAACATCTTTCATCACATAAGCATCATCCTTATCCATCATTAATCCATAAAGCTACATTCATCAAAGCCATCACATTACACATTAAACACATTCAACATACCATACAAATTATTACATACCTTAAATGGGTCAAACTAGGCGTAACCACATCTTTTGCTAGTTTTGCCAAACTAGCCTCACATCTACTATATACTCCAAGCTTTATAACCAAGACATCCAAAACTTTTCTTACATTATCCACATAACACATACATGATAAAAATCAATATAATTCTACATTACAACCAGTTTACTTACCTTGAATCCAAGCTAATAAACACAAGCATTATCACCATCATCTTCTATCCTTGCTATCCTTCCTAAACCATAATTATACATATTAAAGAGACTTCATAATATGGGTTTATACAACCCGTAACTTACCCAATATCATTCATTTATAATCATATGAACATATCTTGATCATATGATGTAACATACAATTTTTTATGCTTAATCTTCAATTAATCTTAACCCTTATTAATAAACATCTTAATTCTTGCTTTAGACTATCAATTACCCAAAACCCCTAAATTGGTTACATAAATCCTAACTTAATAATTCTTTAATTCACTTAATATAATGATTACTTACTTATGGGAATCATTGCTAAGTGCTTAACCCTTGACATGGAAGTATAATCTTCCTCACTTATGATCATATAACTTGGTTCTCTTTCTCTTTTCCTTCTCTTAATACTCGACAACACACACCAAACACTAGAAACTTCTGGATGCCTAGCGCAATAATCTGGATATTTGTTAGTTCGATGTGTTTTTCTACATTGGCACATTTAGTACCTTCAAGTTTTATTCTTTCTCATTTGGCCACATAAACTAATATTAAACAAAAATTATCAGCTTGGAACTTTAGTCCTTTAGTCCATTCTCTTATCATAAATGTGACACATCATACTTTATAAACATTATAACTTATTACTTTTGACTTTAGGGATTGACTACCGGGTTGACTAGCACAATTACATAAAATCTTCAAAAACTTATAAAATTAAGTAGTTCAAAATCATTTTATGGTATTATCGCAATTAATAACTTAAATACCGGTTTTGGGGTGTTACAAAACTAAAATGATTAAAATACCCTTCTTAACGAATGGTTTTTATAAAAGAACAGAGGGGTATTTTAGTCATTTTAGGTTGACTAATATAACACCCCGTGTTTTAAGGTCATTGACGTCGTCAATAAATTCACTATGTATTTTTAGTATTGTACACGTTTGCTTGTAATCGTAAACGTTAAGTTAAATCGCGTAAGCTAAAAATTATCGTTCAATGTAAACGGGCATCAAACAATTAAAAGTATACATCAAGCAAGTATTAAATAATTATTTTGAGAATAATTATGGTCTTTGTTCATTTTATTTTATTGGTTAGGTAAAGTGTGTAACGTTTCGCGATAAATGACAATTAGGTATTCCCGGAACCACCAAAATTAATTTACGCTTCAACGAATACCTATGTTTATATATAATGCTAAAACTTTTATAAAACTTTAGCTACATAAAACACATGAGCCGAAATTTCCATGTATCAAACAAACAAATAATACACTTGATTATAAAAATCTACACTTTCCCATTACTTTCAACTTTATCCAGGCAAGTAACCTTTAAATAGCAAGAAAGAAAAGAGCTAGTGAACATCATCCTTAAACCACGGGGATGATTCCCACACGAGGAAACATGAAAACACAAACCATTAAAAAGGGTCATGACTAGTGGTTTGACGCACAAGTCCATCCCCCCCACCCCCCCCCCCCACCCCCCCCCCCCACCCCCCCCCCCCCCCCCCCCCCCCCCACACACCCCCCACCCCCCCCCCCCCCCCCCCCCCCCCACCCCCCACCCACCCCCCCCCCATTTCACTCATCTTGTCCCATGATTTCCCACGCCCCAATTTCCCTCCCCCTTTGAAAGTCTTGGTCAAATTTATCTAGTATCTTACCACCTTTTCATATATAACATCACATGCATATGAGAGATTACAAGTGATAGCAACTCATATCAAAATACACTTAGCAAAAATAAACTTTTCGTCTCTCCCTTTTGCTTAGGAACCCACGGCTCACCCCTTTTTCATATCAAATCCATACAAAAATTTATCTAACACATTTATAAGTAGTCCTACACTATATCTAAGATACCTCAAGGTGATTTGAGGTCTTGGTTAAGCATTTACAAGGGTGAAACAAAGTGTTGAAGCAAATAAGGGTTTTCTTGGAATTAGGGTTTCAAATCTTGCAAGCTTGGGTTTAAAGTCTAAACAAGGGTTTAGCACGTATTTCTCATCATCATTGTTCATCATAAGGTTATCTAAAAACCTTTATCTTTTCATTTCATGAGTTTATATGTATATGATGTTCTATGTAGCAAAATCATCATTTAGGACATGTTTAACTTGTAAAAGTGGATTTTTCTTGTAAACATGATTTTGTGAACTTATACACATGTTATATGGATGATATTATGAGGTTATAAATGGATACATAAGTGTTTTACAATCTTGGTTAAACTTAAAAAGTGTTAATGCAAGATTAGGGTTTTTAATGATTTACTTAAAAAGCTACAAGTAAAAGTGTATAAATAACTTTGTAAGCTTGTTAATCTTGTTACCATGGACTTGTGAGGACAATGAATGGACTAATGGACTTTATTATATGTAACACATATAATATATATGGTATAAAAGACTTGTAGTAAGTTGCAAGATTAAAAAGTACATAAAATAAGCTTTATATAAAAGTATACATATTGATATTAAAAGGGCTGCTTGGATTTCGAATTTAAATCAGTAGGTTTGACCTTTTATACAAATAATACGTCTCGTGACGATTCCAAAAAGGTAAGAAACTCGAAAAACGGATTAATAACGAAAAAGATACGATAAAAACACGATTTACGTTAATACCGGTTTTATAAAATAAACTTTATAAAAGCAAGTTATAAAATACTTCTAAAACAGAAAGTTTAACATTTTTAACAGATTGTACACATTTTTAGGATTCCAAAATGATAAGAATCGTAATTTTTCAATCAATAACGAAGAAGTTATGAATTTCGCGAGTTTACGATAATTAACACTTTTATAAAATAAATTTTATAAAAAGTTACTGTTCATGACAGAAACATTTATTTTTGTAAACCTCATAAATAAATAGAACTTTCAATTACGAGAACGTGCTCGAAAGAATTACTAAAAACGGAGCTAAAACGAATAAAATACGACGTTTACGATAATTAAAGTTTATAAAAGTAATTTTATAAACTATGAACAGTAAAAATTACTGTTCATCAGCAGACCCCACTTTATAAAAATGTGATAATTTTGATAACAAAGACGTGCTCGAAGGAATCGCTAAAATCGGGATTAAAATGAATAAGTTGTTGCATTTACGGGTTTTACGACAATTAAATTTATAAAAGAAAAATTTATAAAACGTCATGAACAGTAAAAGTACTGTTCATCAGAAGGTTATAAAATATAAAATTGTAATATTTTTATATATCATCTTAATACGAAGACGTGGACGTAAGAAACGCGAGAAACGGGTTTAAAACGGGAAAGTTATGCTAGTTTTACCAAAACGATAATTATAAACGTTTTCACTTTATAACAACGATTTTTAAATTACAAATAGATGGTGATGAGCTATATAGGATTGTATACGCTATTAGTTATCGAAGTACATAGTACTTATACGACCTATGTTTGATTAGGTTGCCTTCGGATTCGTTCGTGACTCGTTATTTCACTTACTCGATTATTACTCATTCACTTCACTGCTGAGGTGAGTTCATAGCCCCACGTTTTACATGATTTTGTTTTATAAGTTTTTGGGGTGAGAAACATGCATTGTTTTACAATTGGACACAAGTGGTTAAGTTTTACATTATGATTACGTGTTGCCTAAGTAGCGATAACCCTAGTTGAGCCCATTATCATGAACTGTCAGTTACTGGATTGTGAGCGCGAATGTTATGAATAGATCTATTGGGATTGACATCCCCGTTCGGGTGATTAGCTATCACTAGACAAACGAACGTATACCATGTCGGATTAGGGATGTTGCGGGTTAGAACATCAATACGGGCAATGTGGGCAATTTTATATTGCTATTTATTTATGTCGAGCTTCAGTGTCATGAGCTTAGGGCAACGTAATTACATTTATATGATGTCTGCATCTGTTGCATTATCATACACTTGGGAAATCTTGTGGTCCTACAATATACGATTTATCAAACCTATGAATTCACCAACATTATTGTTGACGTTTTAAAGCAATGTTTTTCAGGAGGTCAATAAGCACGAGGTGCAAGGGATACATTGGAGGTTTTGATTTGGATATCATGCATTAAAGATTTTGTCGCATTACATTTTGTATATCTGTTATGGGCTAGAAATCTTTGTATTTTGAACAAGTGAACAAGTGAAGCTTCGGGCTTATGTAACAAATACTATGTTAAATCGAATGTATCGGTTTTAAACGACTTTTTGGTCGTTCTATATATATCTTGTGTTATTGATCTATGAAGTAACACGCCCCGGACTCTTATTCCGCTGCGACCCAATTTGGGGGTGTTATATCTGTATCCATTATATTTCAGTCACTATGTCACGTGTATCTTCTCCCTGTGAATCCTACGACTCGGACTATGACCCGAGCGAGAATTCGCTATCGGACACCCAACCACAGGTCAAGAGAGATTACTTTCGATAGGGAGATTAGAGGTGTCAGGACTGCTAGCCGTCCCTGACTATCACCGACAATCATCGTACCCCCAACTAGGATATCTTTGGAGACGTCACAACCAACAATCCCTACTTTAGGGATATAATCGCCTACCCCAACCCCTACATGAATGAGTGATGAATTTACGCAGACAGAAACTGATAAGCCACAACGTGCGACCCGCTAGACATCGACCAAATACAAATTGGACCCCTTGCATCGCTACAGGGATACCAATGGAGTATAGGTCTGGCATGACCCCATAGGAGCTTATGAGGATTACTAGGAGAGTAATGATCTCATATTAGTTAAGTAGGTTGGTTGTGTTGACCAAGATAACAATTCTGTCATGCCGTTTATGTTTCGAAGATGGTACTAATTTGAATGAGTCGGAGTCCTTTGTAACAAAAATTCGTACAAGTGAAATGTTTTCTTAAATACCTTTTTAAAACATGATGCTTTAGTAGTTTTCAAATGATTGCATTATATGTTCAAAAAAATGATTGCATTATAATTGTATCAAAATCTATGTATTATAAGGTACATTTGAACATCAACTTTTGTTGAATATTATTATCTAACCCGTAATGGAAAAAAAATTAGCATATAAATTTCTTTGTATCAGTCTATGATGCCCGTCCATTACGATTTAAAATTTTAAATTTTTTTATTATACACTACTTGAATTATATTTTATTGAAACTCTTCTGTTACGATTTATGCTGAAAAATCAATTTTGATAAATATTGCCAAGAAATACGAGCTTTTTGCATACGCGTCTTTTTGCATGATTGTCATTACTGAAAATTTAAAACTATGCATAAAAGAATTTTTATCCTTTCCCTACATAAACTTTTGTGACATCTCCTTTATTTTTACATAAATATTATTATGGTAAATACCAAATTATATTACACATATATATGTGCATGGTTTATGCCTTGGTCAAAGTATTTGCTTAAATATATATTTGGAACTAATTTTAAAAATCGCACCTCCAAGATGGAACACACGTAACTCAGGAACAAATCTTGGGAACTAATTATGGTACCTCTATACCATACAAACCTAGAGCGAATTCGAGTTGTTTCACCAGATTATAGGCTGATTAATTTATTTAATTTTAGAGGAGTTAAAAGAGAATTGACCTAGTTCTAATTGAGCAAAAAAGATTCGACATAGTCGTATGGGTTGATTGGTTGACTAGGGTCCGAGCATAAATTGACTGTTTCATGAAAATTGTTTGAATACCCCTAAGAAGACGAAAGGATTTTAATGGTACATGGAGATAGGTATGGAAGGGACTTGAAGCTAGTGTCGGCCATCAAAATGAGAAGGTACCTAGAGAAGGATTGGGTCGCATTTTTGGCACGTATAGTAGACAAAGGGGCAAAAGTGAAGAATGTCTATGATATGCCGATAATAAGAAATTATCCCGAGGTTTTACCTGAAGATTTTCTTGGACCCCCTCCAGCTAGGCAAGTTGAGTTTCAAATCTACCTAGCTAAGGCACCATATTGTTTGGCACCATCGAAAATGCAAGAGCTGTACAGGAAATTATAAGAACTTTTGAGCAAAGGATTGATAAGACAGAGTTCATCACCTTGGGGTGCACTAGTACTCTTCGTCATAACGAAGGATGGATCGATGCATATGCGTATCGATTACAGGGAGCTGAACAAATTAACCATCAAGAACCGACACCCTCTTCCTCAAATAGATGACCAATTCGATCAACGGTAGGGAGCAACTTACTTTTCAAAGATTGACCTACAGTCAGGATATCACTAAGTAAGAGTCAAGGAAGAAGACACCCCCAAGACATCGTTTAAGACGCGGCACGGGCATTACGAATTCCTAGTCATGCCCTTTAGATTGACTAATGCACCAGCTATCTTTATGGACCTGATGAATAGGGCGTGTAGACCCTACTTGGATAAATTCATAATAGTATTCATGGATGATATCCTCATGAAGTAAGGAGGAACATGAACAACACTTGGGCATCATTTTAAGTTTGCTCAAGGATGAGATATTATACGCCAAATTCTCGAAGTGCGAGTTTTAGTTAAGAGAAGTACACTTGGTCACGTGGTTAATAAGAATGAGACTCGAGTAGACCCAACAAAGGTTGAAGCGATCAAATACTGGGAAGCTCCAAGGAACCCTACGGAAATACGTTAATTTCTTAGATTGGCAGGATACTACCGAAGGTTACTAGAAACTTTTCCAAGATTACAAAGACATTGACAAAGCTGACACCAAAGAAGAAGGAGTTTATTTGCGGTTAGGAACAGGAAGAAGAGTTTAAGATGCTGAAGCATAGGTTATGTAATGCACCAATCCAATCATTGTCAGAAGGAACTATAAAACCTTGTGGTTTATTGCGATGTTTCACATAAAGGATTGGGCTGCGTATTGATGTAGGAGAAGAAGATTATCGCTTACGCCTCAAGACAACTGACGAAGCACGAAAAGAACTTTACTACACATGATATAGAGTTGGGAACGGTAGTCTTCACACTATATATTTAGAGACATTACCTATACAATATCAAATGTACAGTGTTTACCGATCATCAGAATCTCCAACACATACTGGATCAGAAGACGTGGAATATGAGACAAAGAAAAGGGAAAGAGTTGTTGAGCGATTACGATTGCAAGTTAAAACACCATCCTGGTAAGGCAAACGTAGTTTATGGCGCTTTGAGCAAGAAGGAAAGACTCAGACTTTCACGGGTACGAGCTTTGGGATGATAGTGCAAACGAGTCTGAAATCTCAAATGATCAAGGCTTAGTGTAAAGCTTTGAAGGAAGAAAAACTTGAGGCTGAGAATCTTTACAATGCGGACCAGAAGTTTGAAGTTTGGTCGGATGGAGTTAGATATTTGAAGGGACGAGCTTGGACTCCTAAGGGCGACAACCTGCAAAATGTAATGTTTGGGTGAAGCCCATCAGGTGAGATACTCAACCTACCCTGGGGTTGACAAGATTTGCCAAGATGACAAAGAATATTATTGGTGGCCCGGATTGAAGAAAGATATAGCTCTTTATGTGGGAAAGTGCTTGACGTGTGCTAAGGTCAAGGTAGATGACCAGAAGCCGTCTGGGTTACTACAACAACCAGAGATTCCGGCTTGGAAATAGGAAGGAATAACCATGTACTTTGTGACTAAGTTTCCTAAAAAGGAAAGAGTTCATGACTCCATATGGGTTATAGTGGATCGAGTCACGAAGACATCGCACATCCTCTCGATTAGAGAAGATGGCAAGATGGAGAGACTAGGGCCGATCTACATTAACGAAATAGTAGCACATCACGGTACACCTATCCTGATCATCTTGGATAGAGACGACCAATTTACGTCACGTTTTTGGAAATTATTTCAGATGGCTTTGGACACAACTAGATTTGAGCATCGCCTATCACCCTCAGACGGATGATCAAAGTGAAAGGACAATCTAGACAATGTAAGACATGTCGAAAGCTTATGTGATTAATTTTAGAGGAAGTTGGGATACCCACCTACCCTCGGTGGAATTCTTATGCCCCAACAACTAACATACAAGCATATAGTGTGTGTTATTTAAAGCCTTATACAGGCAGAAATACGAATCGCCACTTTGTTAGTTAGAAGCAAGAGACCGTTAATTGACGAGGTTAGACATCATTCAGGAGATGATCGACAAGATAACAATGGTAAAGGAGAGGTTGAGGATAGCCAAAAGCTGCCAGAAAGGTTATGTTGACAACCGCAAAAGGCCGTTGGAATTTCAGGTTAGAGATATAGTACTTTTGAAGGTATCACCATGGAAAGGCATGATCCGCTTCGGGAAGCAAGGAAATTTGAGCCCAAGATATGTTGGACCTTTCCAAATTTTGGAAAAGTTGACCTAGTGGTGTATACGCTAGAGTTACCGTAAGTTACAATTCAAAGAAGAACAATTAGGGATAATGGATCGCAAAGTCAAACGACTCAAGCATGGTCTGTAACACCCCTATTTTTACATATAGCAGCGGAAGCTAATCTGGGGTATTACTTCAAGGTACAACAGTCATAATCATAGAAAACGAATAAAAAAGAGTCGTTTTTGAAAATTTAGTTATCATTCATTATTTCATCAGAGTTTTTACAAACGAAAGGTCCCAAAATCTAAAACACAAAGTTTGAATGATAACAGTTTTGCCATCTTCAAGTCCTCGCCACTCCGTGCCATAGGTTGCTTAGTTACCTGAGATAAAACATGCTAAAAAGTCAACACAAAGGTTGAGTGATATTCATAGGTTTAAGTTAAATAATTTGAATGCAAATTCGATATTGGGTTACGTTGTTATACACCCGTTATAAAACAAATATTATTGCCATTAGCTCATGAATCCGAAGCCTTGGGATATATTTGATACGTTATAGCCCCAACGGGTGCCTTTGCCAAAACACCCGCAGTTATATTCTAATGGTGTGCAATTGGTTACCGGTATAACTGGGTACACCAACGGGGAGTCCAACCCAAATAGATCTATTCACAACATTCGCGCTCACTCCGTAGAGTAATTAACGGTTCATGATATTGGGGACTTAAAGGCAAAATAGTTACTTAGGCAATAATAAATCAGGACAGCATACAGAAATAATTGCATTCATGGTTTATAGCATGTATCCCCCTCGCGGGTTTATAAAACATTTGAAATATTGAAATGCGAGGCTATGAACTCACCTTAACAGTATAGGGAAATCTGAGTGATAGCAAAGGTATATGAAATGAAAGTAACGGCTTCGTCACACGCAACCTGGGGTAATATGTCAAGTCTTAGTTTGATTGAATATGTTTTACATTATAATGAATATCATCTTTGATTGAATTGTTATGGAGTATTGTATCACCGTTCGGGCCATCATAATTTAGAGGTCATTCAGTAAACATTTGAGGAGCTAGGGCACTTTAAATCGTAAACCCAACAACTCAGTCAGAACGTAATACCAAGATGAAACCCCTTAATATGAAGCTCCCTAGTATTGTGATACGATATAATTGGTTTTAAGCGTTTTGCTTGATAACTGGAAACGATAAGCACGTCAAGCGTTAATTAAAGTTATGTCTTATAATGTTTTGAACATATTTTTATACTTTTTCAAAATGTTACATTTTAGACCCTTAAGAATGAAAAATGGCAAAATATACCCTTGGAGTTTGCACTTTTACGAGTTTGGTCCTTCTAGTTTAAAAGATGTACAAAGTAAACCTTGCACTTTGGAAAGTGACATAATAGACCCCTATAGTTATAACTTTAGAAATGTGGCAAAAATAGTCCTTGTACTTATAAGTTTTCAAAAGTTACAGTATATACCCCTTGCATGAAAATGATTTACAAAACAAGTCCAAAATCCATAATAATGATATTTTTCAATATGAAAAGTAATTTACAGGTTATAGCTTATTAATATAAGCTAAAATATGAAGGTTTAACATAACAAAAGTTCAAAATAATGATTCGTTAAGCTAGAAATCAAAACGGGTCGTTTTAGGTTAATACCGGAAAAGCGTAGGTTTTTAATACAAATCCTTCATATATGATAAAGAGGTTTATAAAAACATTAGTTTAACTTATTGAGAATAGATTACACCAAATTTAACCATTATAACGATTTAAGTTAAAGAAAACACTAATTAGGGTTTTGGGTGCACGTTTGGATCAAAAAAGAGAAAAAACGGCATGGGATTGAGTTTTAAAACTTTAACAAGGTATATATAGGATATATGAATAATATAAGAGTGTAGGAGCAGGTATGAAGATCATAGAACCTGGGTTTGAGCTTTGAAGATCAATAATGGATGAAAATGGGTTGAAATGGGTAGAAACGCTTCGTACGCTTAGGTTTTTCTTCTTTGGGGCTTCAAGGCTTCAATCCTTCTCTTGATTATTATTTTTGGGACTTATTAGGAGCTTCATAAGCAGAGATATGTTACTAGTATGGGTTATAGAAGAAGATGTGGGGGATGAGTTAGAATGAAGGGTATTTGTCCCTATTTATAGTCGAAATTTACCTTGGAGCCCAAGAAGCTTAATGCCTAAGTTTAGGACTGTGAGGGGTGATTAGTCTTAGCTAGGAACTGAGTTAGAGGGCTATGGAAGGCTAGAAGAGAGGTGGAAGGAGTTGTGTGTTGTTTGGCTTAAGTAGGTGATAAGTGATGTTGGTGTTTGATTATTAGCCAAGTGTTTTGGCTTGGTGACCAAGGTGATGATGGAGGAGGGTTCTAGGCAGCTTGGTGAGGTCATGGTGAAGGTGGTGGTGAGGTGGAGTGGTGCTTGAGGTGCTTGGTCAAGGTTTAGGGGTTTGGTTTGATTTATACATGGCTATTTTTGGACAGCCAGCATTGGTCGCGGTAATTTAGTTGCCATTTGCAAACCGTAACTCCAATTAAGCTCAAACCAGCAAGCATTGTTAGATATTTGAGTCGTCTACAACTCTTAGTTTTACATATTTAAGGGTTACTATACAAAAATTTAGAGATAACAGTCATTTACTACAGGTGTGTAGAATCTGTGCACCTTTACCGTTTCGGCTATAACTAATTCATCTGACATCGAATCGGGGTGATTCAATAGGAAAAATAATCACAAGACATAGGGTTACAACCTAGTGTTTTTACTTAATACCCAAAATCTATTGATTTTGCCCAGATCCTATGTTTTTTGTTAACGGATCTAATTCTGAAAACTATGCACTAGTTTAAGGTGTAATGGGTTTACTATGGTTTTATGATTTTGGTTTAGGGTTAGATGAATTAGGGTTTTAGGATTAGGGTTTAGAATGATTTAGGGATTAGGTTTAGGGTTTAGGAGTTGTGCATTGGGTGTTTGTATTTTGTTCTTAATAGTTTGTACAAGATTCGTTAGGAAAACAAAGGTAAAACGGCTATTTTGGATGTCATGCTTAATGACTTATACATTGTGCTTTTAAGGACTTGTACATTGACTTGGAGGGAGTTTATATTTCAAATGAGATGCTATATTACTTTTACTTAAGCTTTGATCACTTGTACATTCATATTGGATGTCTACATTACCCAAAATTAAGGTTTAGGCTAATATAACAATACGGTTTATGTTCATTGATATTTTTTAATGCTGAGAAATCTACGTTAATATGAATAACCGTTATATGTGATCAAAAATAGATATTTGGGTCATTGACTTGGAATGTGATGATGTTTTCTTTGATGTTATGATTGTATAGGTAGGTTGCGTGAGCTTGGCTTACCATTAGTTATGAAGTTGCGTTTCTTATTGAGATTTGGCAATGTAAGTATTGTAATAAAGTAAAAAAATTTCAGAAAACCGTGGTGGTGGTTCATATATAATAGATAGATAGTACATTGTATCTAACTTAATAGATGTATATTTCCATTGATGAAAATTACGGGTTGTTATAGTCTCCACCCTTTAAGGAAATCTTGTCCTGAGATTTAGATGAATGTTAGAGTGAGATTAGGTAATAGATAGGAATACTTAGCACGAACTTGATTTTCATGTTAGGCTAATCAAGGTTACAAGTTCACGTGTGTGATGCATTTATAATTATGTTGCGCACCATAATTATAATTGCCTCCTTTCACACGTCTACTTACTTCCAAGATTACACCTCTCTAATAACTTGGTAGAAGAATACTATAAGTTATAATAGTTACGTAGTATTTGGTAAGCAAATTTCTTACATACACTGCTTGGGGAAATGGAGTGGCATGGAGGATATTGATGGCAAAATAAAAAAGTAGGTTATAGTTAAGGTTTTACCCTTGTTCTCTATAACCGTGAGCTTTGATACCACTCTGTAACACCCCCATTTTGATAATATAGCAGCGAAAGCTAATCTGGAGTATTACTTCATGATTCACAGACACAATCATAGAAAACGACTCAAAAGAGACGTTTTTAAAAGATACGTTATCATTCATTTAAAATCAGAGTTTTACAAAGGCAGGTCCCAAAATCTAGAAACATAAAATGTGAATGATAACAAGTTTTTAGCCATTTTCAAGTCCATGCCACTCCATGCTATAAGTTGCTCATTACTCTGAGCTAAAATGATCAAAAGGGGTCAACAAAATGTTGAGTGAAATTCATTGGTTTAAAAGTTAATAGTTGAATACTTCATGTCCATGCCACTCCATGCTATAAGTTGCTCAATTACACGAGATAAACATGCATAAAAAGGGTCAACACAAAGGTTGAGTGAAATTCATAGGTTTGAAATGTAATAGTTGAATATAAGTTATAATGGAAATATTTGTATTGAAGGGATAATTATTATGGGGAACATTATTTATTGCATCTAAGCTCATGACATCAATACATTAACAGGGAAGTCACCGTAGTGATATTGCTTAGGGACAGATGTCCTTGTGGAAAAGGTAACTTGCCAAAGTTACCTATTAGGACAAATATAGTGCGTTTGGTTACCCCAAGCATGGGTATACCAACGGGAGCCGTCACCCCCAATAGATCTATTTACAATATTCGCATCCACTCGCAATTCAAGTAATTAATGATTCATGATATGGAAATAATAGCACTGGAAGCTACTTAGGTAATAATATATCTGGATATCATACATTTAGAAAACACTTGCATTCATGGTTTATATCAGGTATCACAGGTTTATAAAGTATTCAAAAGATTGAAATATGGGGTTATGAATTCATTAAGCCTTTGAAAAGTAATCACATTGTTATAAGATAAATGAGTATGTAAAAGAGTTTGTAACAAGCATGTATCCCCCTCGCGGGTTTATAAAACATTCAAAAGATTGAAAGGCAAGGCTATGAACTCACCTGGTAGGTAGTTGCAATAAATATTCCAAAATGAAAGCGGACGACCTTATCACAATCTTAACCGGGGAGGGTTGATATAGCAAAATGATAATAAATAGCCACGTCACGCAACCTGAGTAAATATGTTGAGTCTTAGGAAGATTGTACTCTAGAACTTTAGTTTTAAGAGTTATGAGTTTGATTGAAGAGTTTGGAATTATTGTATCACTGTTCGGGCCATCATAATTCAGAAGTCATTCAGTAAACGTTTGAGGAGCTAGGGCACTTTAAATCGTAAACCCAACAACTCAGTCAGAACGTAATACCAAGATGAAACTCCTTAATATGAAGCTCCCTAGTATTGTGATACGATATAATCAGTTTTAAGCGTTTTGATCAATATCTGGAAATGTTAAGCACGAGAAGCGTTAATTAAAGTTATGTCTTGTAAGGTTTTAAACATGATTTTATACTTTTTCAAAATGTTACATTTTAGACCCTTGAGTTTGAAAAGTGGCAGAATTTACCCTTGGAGTTTGCACTTTTACGACTTTGGTCCTTCAACTTTAAAAGATATACCAAGTAAACCTTATACTTTGAAAAATGACATAATAGACCCCTGTAGTTATAACTTTGATAAAATGACATTTTTAGTCCTTTTAGTTATAAGTTTCCGAAAGTTACAATATATACCCCTTGTAGGTGCTTCCAATGGTTTGTAATAGTAGTGAATGGAATAATATTACCAAATTGATCTCTATTTATAAAGAAGGATTAAACAGTAAGCATGACCATTGAAAGATACATTACCGCATCATGGCAATCCAATTGGTTTGTTCCTCGAACCGGGCCTTGAAGACATCGCCTCAAAAGTGTCTATACCAATATCCATGACATAAACATTAAAAACACTTTTATAACCATTACATAATGTTTTCAGTAATAAATTAGAGGAACATGAATCTCACATGCGCAATATCAGGAAAAGGGTTTGACCCAAAAGTAAAAGATTAACGCGACCTTAAACATGAATTTGTTACGAAAAAATGCAGTGCACAAAGCTGAATTACCTGAGATCATTCCATCAATAGACTGCTAACGTATTGAAGCACGTATCAAACATATTACCACCAACAAATTCATAAACAATATCAACTCCTTTTGAAAATCCCTTCTTAAGAAACTGCTCATTTTTAAACATGTGTATACATATTTTGTTGATTCTTCTCTGTAGTCGATGACTCAGTCAACTTCCAAATCCTTTAAGAGTATGGCCTTATCTTTATAGTCCTCACAAACTCATGTACAATGCTCACAAACTCCAGGACCTTATGCAATCTATCACTTGACCCATGTAAACATCAAACTTCAAAGAAACCTATAAAATATTAAACCATTATTATCTTTCAAGGTTTAATGAATCACATATATATAGAAAAGTTGAATTGGATATTCAACACACCTGATTGAAGATCGAACATGCTACAACAATTCAAATCAAGATCTTCCTGTTGGTGTGTCATCACTCGTGAGTAGTTGTAGCACGATTAATATCTCAATAACTATACTAAATGATATAAAAACGTAAAAATTAATTGTATGAAAAGCAAAACTTCTAAAATTGAATAACAAATTCACCTATAATCTGGTTGATTTCAGTAGCGTTTATTCAAAAAATGCATGGTTGATTTTGGTAGAGACTATTCAAGAAACAACTTTGAGATATTGATAATGTTTAATGGTGAATGTTTTTTGATTTAAATGGTTTTGGTTAATTAGATATTGATTGTTTGATGGTGAATGATGTTTCTTTAAGAGTGATGGATGAGTTTTTGGGCGGCTGTGTTTTGGGAGAAGTGATAAAGCCAGGGTTTTGGGGAAGAGTGATCCTACGGTTATTAAAAATCAGTAATGCCACGCGTTTTATTTTGAATTGGGTCAAGATTAATTGTGACAAACCCTCCTTTATATAAATTGTAGATATTAAAAGATGTTTTTAGGACAATATATTTATTAACGGGCTTTGACATGACCGCAAAATATTTTTTTAACCCGTTTGACATGGTGTAAAGATAAACCAAATATTTTTAGCCCGAGTTCATAATAATGTTAAGCTACATTTAAAGAATTTAAAATATTACAAGTGAATTGATCAAGACCATCTCGAGCTTAACCTTACACTTAACAGTTATGTTACATTCCAGGTTAACTCAACTTAAAATTTTGTTTATTTTATACCTACTTACCAAAACATTACACGTCACGTTTCACTTACATGCACTAGCATACTTACACCTCCCCAACGCACAAAAACCGTACGCAATCAACAATTAGATACAATCCGTGTGAAACGCACGGGTCTGCATGCCTAAGTTGGCACACTTTATCCAAACGTAATCAACATTTCACAGAAACATTACGCAATCAAGAATTAGATACAACCCATGTGCATCGTACGGGTCTGAATGCCTCGTAATTAATATACTACATATAATATATTAATTACATTAATTGTTTCTACGTGTTAACGCGTGCGACCTCATAGGCTCACGTAATTTTCGGACATATATTATTTGTGATATGGACATATTCCAACAACTCCTACTTGTACACGTCTCAAATAATATAATAACATTGGTAAGAGGCTAGCAACACGCCAATGCTTCCAAAAATACCTTAATGTAGTTTCTTAAAGTCTTAGTTAAATAATTTAAGCATTTATTATCCTTTTGTTTCTGATACCGTGTTAAAATAGATATGGATCTAAGTCATTCAATTATTTAACGATTATGCTTCTCGTTTGTTTAATTAATCAAGATTACCAAAATTCATCGAGACATTCTAGATAAGTTTTGGGTGCCGTCACACATTCATCTGATTAATCCAACGAGGGGCCTAGTGGCGTCATTCTTCAATAGCTGGTTGAATGAACAAATTCTATATTGAATACATGTATCAGTCATGTGCTTCACAACACTTCTGAAAATAGTCTTTATAACTACCTTATTCAGGATAGCATTAAACTATAACAAGAAATGTTATCCACACATGCAATACCTACTTGCATCTCAAGTCTAAGGATTAGTAAAGAAAATTACTTACAAGATTCACTTAATGACATCGATCTATAAAGTGATAATCTTGTTAGTTGGGGTAGTCCGATACACAAACATGTGAGTATCATGTGAGTTTGGCGGACACATCCTTTAATATTCCAAGAATATTACTAATCACTCAAATTTATCTTAATTCAACAATACTCTCATATTGTTGATCGACAATGGACTACTTTAGAATAATAAAATTATTCATGAATTTAAACATGCAAATATAGGATACAATTAATATTAAATGAAATCAAACATACCAAGTACTTTATTTCATTGTGTAAATAATAATTGTCTAGAATCCCTTTTCCAAATACTAAAAAAAAACTAAATAGACCATTGCATGATAATTCTAGTTGAAAAATCATGCCTAAAGTCACACGGATAAGGCATAGATTTCATGAAAATCAACAAGATTATGATCTATGGAATTTTGAGAATACTTATTTCAAATTCAAAATAGTGAAGTCTTTCGAACATATACGATGATTGTCCTTTTGTACCTGTATACTCAATTACAAGTATCACAATATGAGTGTTGCTATCGTACATTCCAACGGGTGTGTGATTCCTAAAAAACTCCTTATTGAAGACAATCATCTTTAACAACTTTTCAAACTGTAAAGTATTCTTATTCTTTTAATATGTATTGCAACTAGGGGTGTCATAAAAGTCGGCCCGGCCCGAACCCGAACCCGATATGACTAATCGGGTCGGGTCAATCGGGTTTAAAATTATATTCGGGTACAATCGGGTCAACCCGAGTAACCCGAAATATAAATAAGGTCGGGTTTCGGGTTTCATATATTTGTATTACTCGGGTTCGGGTCAACCCGAATGACCCGAGTTTGATATATTTTTTTTATAACTCTGTCTGTGTGCTCTCTCTTTTTATTAACAAGCTAATGTGATATAACTAGCCCAGTTCTAATATTTGTCCAATGTCAAGTACGTTAACATATTTACATAAATCACTTATATATAATACAAAGTTAGCCACCTACTTTTTTCAATCTCAAAAGATCAAGACTGACGTTTCAAACTTCCAATTCGAAATTTGTTGCATTCTGTTGTAGCAATTAGCAAAGTACCAAAGTTGCATTATGGAAATTTTCTTATATTTTGTGTTGATACGAATGGGCCAAATGAAAGCATGGAAAAGCTGATTTTGTACAGGCTAGTTTCGTCAAATGAGAGAATTGATGTATCATGTATGTAGTCATCTTCACATAACAACATAACATGAGTACATGACCATACTGTTAGTAAACCATTTTGAGGCTGGTTTTTATGTGAACCATTTTGTGAAAGATTTAGGGATTTGTTTAAAGGAGTGCGAGAAAATGGGCATTGGGTTGCCGGGTTTAGCACTTGCGCAACAACTTTATGTTTCGCTTAAGGCGCATGGTGATGGTGATTTAGGTACTCAAGCTCTTGTTTTGGCTCTTGATCAAAGTAGCAGAATATAATGGTATTACTTGAGCATTGGTTTAGTTTAGTTAGCTCTTGTTGGAATGTTAGATATAGTCGAAAATTTGTGAAGTTAGAGGTCTTGAATGCGTATGACTTTGATTTAAATTAGAGTTTGTGACAGATTATGTGTTTCATATGTAACGAGGTTTTTAACCCGCGCTTCGCTGCGAAGCGCAAGCTTTTACGTTAGTTTATGTTAGACGGAATTTAGAGCTGGATGTAGT